>OMLM01008170.1:91977-111089 GCA_900302695.1 Helostoma temminkii
TATTAAAATAAAAAATAAAAATAAAAAAATTTAAATAAATGATAAAAAGTCTTTAAAGGTTCTTGTCAAGTAAAAATGCTAAATATTTCTAGTTTCCAGTTTCTCCAGTATGATTTGTTTTTCCATTTCAAAGTCAAACATCATTGGTTTTATTTATGTGCTTTAAATTAAAAAAAAAAAATTAAAAAAAAAGATCAACCGGATGACATTGCCTTAGGCTCTGGGAATTCGTGATGGCTTTGGCTCTCTTTTCTGATACAGACTACAAAAACAAGAGATTAAAACAGACATAACTGAATCCTCATCTGTTGAATGCATGCCATTTAATGTTTGATTTGTTTTGTTCCTGTTTTTAATAGCCTCAAACTAAATATCCATAACTATCAAATCCTTAAACATCAACATGAATTCGTTTATTAACCTAAGTACATTTTTAAAGCAAATTAAACAAGATTATTGCTCATCCAAAATAAAACAATAACCTCCATTTAAATGGCCTTTATGTAAAATGCATTGTGTTTGGCAGGTAGCTTGTTAATGATCAGACTTGTCCACATGAAGGCGCTCAACTTACAGCAGAGGACACTTGACTTCTGTCTGCAATGTCAATGGGCACCACTGCTACATTCTGCCATGTAGAATTGTCTAGTTTATGCACCTGAACAAAGACAAACAAGACTGTTAAATTACAAAAGAAAAAAAAATGTTCATATTGGATGTTTGTTTGCTAAGATGCAGATGGACTCACATTTTCTTGAGTTCCAAGGTCTGGTTTGTGCCAGGTTTCAATCTTAATGAAGAAATTGTCTTTCATATACTCATTCTGGAAGAAATATAGTATATATTATACAGCCAACTGTACAGAAAGGAAATTTGACTATTCTGAAACACACCTTAAGTTTAGTTGTTTTTTTTTAAGAAATATAAGATTTAAGGCTACTTACTGTCACAACTGAAGATTAGACACAAGGTGGAATATTAGAAAACAAACAAACAAAAAAATAAAAAAATTACATTTTTAACGAAACAAACATTATAAATTTACAGAAAACACAAGATGCAAGTAACACAAGTGTATGACAGAAATTATATTGGGAATGGGACTCACTAGTTCTGCAGTAGGGGTAGGCATTCCATGCTTTTTCATGGAATACCAGGGAACCTTCGGGGGCTAAGAGCCTGACAAACCCAGGGACTTTACTGTAGGGCGGGAACAGAAAGATACAGGTAAAGAAAGGGAAAAGGGAGAAATCTTTCAGTGGTTCTAGAAAGAATACTGTGCAGCAGGGAAACTGAACAACCTCGAATCTTTAACAAAGATAAGACAACACTGCCACTGCCTGGTTTCATTCAGCTATTACACTATGAGAAAAGATGAGCACCAATAGTTTTTTTGGGGGGGGGGGTAAAATAAATAAAAATAAAATAAAAGTGTTTACCTCTTTAGATGGTAAATTTTGTGTGTATACTGTCCTTTCTCGCCATCTTTTTCATAGGGCTCATTCTTGAGTACCTCGATGCCCTCACCTCCACCCGTCTCATTTTTACTTGCTTCAGCCACAGAGAACAGCTGCCCCACTTGATACTGCAACACAAAAAGCATTAGTGACTTATACACAAAAAATAAAATTAAGACCGGTCTTAACCAAGTTTATGATGCTCCAGGTTCAATGAGATATACAGTATGCAACGAAATGAGAAAACACTATAAACACAACCAGCATTACAGCCAAAGGTGAGCAGAGCTAATCTTCAAATTTAAAGTCTACCCACAATCTACGAGCCAGAGTAACTAAGGTTTTGAGTGAGTAAACAGCAGGCGTAACAAGGTTGGATGTTTGCTCATTTTCCACCAATAAAACTCTTATTAGTGTTTCTCAATGACCCTAAACAATATTTAAAATGCGGCACTAATTGCCAACACATTTTATCACCATATAAGGCAGCAGGGTGAGAGTCTGGCATAACTTAAACTTCATTGGACATAAACCTCTGTAAACACAGGCACAACTGACTGCTAATGTAAAAACAATGACAAGAATTACAAATTATACCTTTTTGGATAAGAGTGTGTTTCTAACTTGCAACCAGCAGTCAAACATTGGAAACCAGTTTAATGTCTTATTGTTTTGCCTTGGTATGAAAGCTATGTTAGTGGATCACAGACTATTTTAGATCCATATTTTTGCATTCACACTTACAGCTCAGTTTTGAGAAGACAATCAGTCGTGTTTTTTTTTGTCAATAGCAGAGACAACTGATTACTCACCTCCTCAACACTACAGGGTAAAACCACACGGCTGCAAAAGAGGAAAAAAGGGTGACATCATTAGCATAACACATTATAATTTTAAAATAAGCCAAACTAAAACATTAAAACAAAAAATGAACGTGCACTGAGGAAAATTGGGTTCAAACATAAAAACCTAAAAAAAACTATTATAATTATTCAAAAACACATTGGTACATGACTGCGCAAAAAAAAACAAACAAACAAAAAACAAAAAACTTGCACATTGCACTCCACAACTTTCCTCTTCATATCCAAGAGGAAAGTTGTGGTTTTTTACATGATGTCTATGTCTAACATCTGCACACTTCTGGACATAAAACAACTACTAAATTCTTTCATTACTTTCTATATTCACAATGACTTGCTCAGTACGAAGCAATAGGGAACCTGCACAGAAGAAGCTAAACGTACATGTGCTCCATCATTACATTAGAAATAACACTATTATTACTATCACTATTGAACAGGAAGTTGGCTGTGGTTACTCTTGAGCCATTTTGGCCTGAAAAAGATGAGCTGCACAGATCAGTGGCAGAATGTGTAGATGTTTGTAAAACAACAAAACATCTGAAATTGTATCCAAAAGTCTTCACTCACAGTACGTTTAAGTGCACTGCAAGTTTTACTTCAGGGTGTGGTGTGCTGAGGGCACAGCGATTGCATCATTTACCCTGTTGAACATGGAGCTTCAGTGACCACAAACACAGTGTAAGACAAAAGAATATACACATATATAGTAGTGAAGGGAGGTGCTCTCAAAGTTTAAATCTAAATCTGTATTCTACCCCTACATTAATGCATTAGTTTTAGATTGTCACTGCAGTTTCCCTACCCAAATTGCCTTATATGATGACGCATAGCAAACCACAACAAAGAGTATTCTCATTTAGTCCAGAATGCAACACTACTCTATTAACTTGTGCTGATATGAGGTTAAAGTTTACATTGAGTAACAGATGATGCTTTATGTCTCTAGGCTGCTACAAGAACATGCAAAACTTTGAACCAAAGCTTTGATGAATGATGGTGGCTTTCAGACTTGCAGTACTGCCTGGGGCACAGGCAATATCAGTAGGTTTCTCAAGTCTGAAGAACATGTTGAAAATATAAGGAGTAGTGCCTTTAAATGCAATTTGGTGTAGTGGTGAAGGTGAAGATGTGTACACAATGTGCTTTTACAAAGTTCAGTGGCACTTTGTATTAGTGCGGGATATGCCTATTTTCAGTGCCTCGTCTGCTTGTTAAAAGTTAATGGACTTATAAGCCTTAGAAGCCTATAAACTGCTATGGTGCAAGTGTATGTAAAGAACTGCATAATACTTATCAAACAAGTTAATGGTAATATGATTTTACAAAACTCCTCAAGACTAGAATGAACAATAGGAAGTTAATCTGAATACCAATAGGAATAAACACAAATATGTGTTTATTATAGATTTGTCTCTCTATACCATACTCGTACACATAATGCATTCCCTAGGTCCTTACACTAACGATCAACTAAATGCATAACTCTAAACTTAATCCCAACCAAAAAGCCATTCTAATCCTCAAACCCAGTCTTAGCCTAGAAAATGCTCTAAACCTGTGAGCTGAGTAAAAATGACATCACAAGAAGTGCATTTGAACACAAGTTGTCCTCACAAGGAAATAAAAACATGAGCACACACACACCACCAATGAGGGCATAAGTTTAGGCATGTTCCTAAACAGAAATACAGTATGGACTCAGGCAAGAAGACCAGATTAAACTTCTGACTATGTACTGTACAATCCACACGATGTCAAGATTCTAATAGTCAAACAAAATTAAAGGGATTAACCAACATGGCCCTTTTTGATTATACTTAAGTCATATGTCTGCATTGTATTTAAGCTTTCCATCTTATTGTTGTACTGAAGCAATAAAGCTTTGGTTTGCGTTACACCAAAGCAGCTTGTAAATCAGATTTGTTGACTGGTGTCACGTAATGTAGCACAGATTTTGGTTTATAGGCTTAGTCGGGTTAATTTAATCTGAACGGAATAAATTTAAATGCATTAGAAAACGTCATTTTAGTAAAAGACAGATTAACGTCGTTACGAAGAGACAAACATGATGTATGGATGGCTATGACAAACTTGAAAGCTCCACTTTTAAAAACAGGCTTTCTGTGTTGATCAGAAGCACCAAATTCTTCACTATTTGCAAGTGTCAACTAGCTAGCTAGCAACCCTGCTGAACCAGTTTGTTTGTAGGATTATGATCAGTTGACTACGTTTGGTATATTTTCCTAAATGACAAAAGCTATAATGTCATCACAAAAACCGTTTGATTCATCTTCGTGAGTCAGGCAGCTAACAGCTAACTTGGCTAGGGAAACCTAACGCTAAATTAGCTGCAAAATACCGCCAGCAAGCTAACTAGTTCTTTTACATAGCTCGGTTTAAGGCATCAGCCAGCGAGTTCAACCATTAATCAAAATCCACGTATCTCTGTAAGATTATGTGGAGTCTCCATGAGTTTGTGTCAATTTTGCTGAGATAAAAATATCAACGCTAGTTGCTTTTCCATGATGTACCGTTAGGTAAACTAGCATTAGCAAACTGTGGGCTACTTCGTAGCTAAAGTTAAGCTAAGTGGAAGTTTGACAAGTGGAATTCACGAAGGGCGATGCTGCTATATTTTAACCAAACTAAATAGCCAAGTGTTTCGATGGCAGCTATTTAACGTGGACGTATGATAACAGACTGTAAGATAACGTTAACAGCAGCTGTCACACAGAGCCATTCCGCTGTCAACGCCGGTAGGCCACAGCAGCTCTGAAGCAATCCCACCCTTCCCTCGTGTGTGAGACACCGCGGAAGGATGAAAAGTTTTCACCAGTGTCTAATAACTAAAAAAAAGCATCTCTGCTTAAACGAATGTATTGTCAGACGAGGATGTTGTTCCAGAAGGATCAAAAAGGACGGAAACATTGCACTTACTACTCCTTAATGAGGACCATCGTAGCTCCTTTCGACACTGGAGGTAACGTTACTGCCCAGCGACCGCCGACTGATGCTGACGTCACGAGCAGCTAAGAGTGGCGCTCGGCCCCTCCCTCGTGAGCGGTGATTTGCAGCACCAGGCACGAGCGCCACGACTAATTAGAGTTAACCAATACAATCACTTTCTATTCTAACACACCCTCCTCTCGTCGAGCGGCACTGGTGATTCAGTACATCAGTTTTTAAGGTTCTTTATCATTTCCGACTTATTTACATAGCAGCTTTCATAATACATTTGTGCCGTGGCTTCAGAAAGTATTCAAATCTCTTCACTTTTTGGTAATGTTCAATGGATACAATTGCCATTTTCACCTTAGTATAATGTCTGCCAATTAGAACACAATTGTTATGACAAAGTAAAACTGTTTAACTGTTTAAAACATTTGTAAAGTCTCCTTACAAATGGTCTATCCATAAATTATCTACAGGGTTTAAGTATGGGCTTTGGCTCAGTCAGAGGTTTGTCCTTAAAACCACTCTGGCATTGTCGCAGCTGCATTCAGGTCACTTGATGCTGAAAGGTAAACTGTCACCAGCCTGAGGTGCACTCTGGAGAAGGTTATCTCTGAGGACCTCTCAGTACTTGGCTTCATTCATTCCTCACCTGTGATCAGTTTTGTTGTCCATGTTGCTGAAAGGTATTTAACAGTAATGTCAAAAATGACTTCTGTCTACCCACTCTACCATAACATCCTGGTTGATGGAGTATTGCTGACCTGGTTGCCCATCTGGCTTTCTCACTCATCTCTGCAGAGGACCTGCAGAAGGACAAGGACCTTCTTGTCCAGGTATTTATTCTAATCTTGGGCAGATTCATGGGTTTTACAATTCTTTTTCAGAATAGTTGAGCTATAGAAGTAGTCTGATTCCCCTGCCCTGATCTAATCCTCACTGCAAATTAATACAATAGAGGTCTGTCCTGATCAGCAGTGTGAATTATGGGACTTTATACACACAGATATCTGTCTTTCTAAACAGTGTCCAATCCATTTGATTTGCCACAGGTGGACTCCCACCATGTTTCAAGTAGCAAAGAATTTAACAAGGAGGCACCTGATCACAATTTGAGGTGCCACAGCTAAGTAGTTTAATATCTTTGTAAATCAGAGAGTTCTTTTTTATTTTTTTATTATAAATGGGCAAAACGATTCACCCAATTTCAACTTGTCATTTTGGGTCATTTAGTGAAGACTGATGGACAAAATGATAATTTTTATTTATTTATTTATTCAAAATTGTATCTTCAACACAATAAAATGTGCAAAAGTTGAATGAGCCTGCATACTGTCTGAAGTGACTGTGTATAGGTGCAGGCTGTCACACAACTGGACTATACAATATAATTTAAAATCAGAAATACAAGAAAACAAACATGATTTTTTTTATTGAAACAGTTTACTGATAAATGACAGATGGTTGTCATGAAATGTTTAATCTCAAAAAATCATGGGCTAAAAAGTCATACATGGTGCTTAACATTGAATAGCAAGAGAATCCATGCTTCAGAGCAGACACTCAGTTCACAAAGAAATCAGGCAAAATGCCCTTTTGATTTCATTAAAAAATATTAAATCTTTTTTTCCCCACTCTATCCATCTTTACATGGTACAGGTTTGTTCACTTTAATAATATAAAAATGCTTAATACTGATTGTGAAACACTGGAATTAATTTACAAAACATAATAATTATTATAATATTAATAACAATAACAAACAATAATAACAATAACCATTAAATTTAAAAACAAAAAATAAAATGGAGGAAATCAGTCATAGCTGTTGCATCTTGGCCCACACAAACAGTAAGTTTTGGGGAAAAATACCAAATGGTATTTACATCTACCTGACACACAGTTACACACAAACACAGTATCAGGTCGTTGAGTATTTCTCATTGCCATTAACAGTGTTATGGGCACAAACACAAGAACTCTCTAAAGCACTCATGTCCCTCTGCAGGATCACACTCATCCATCACACTTGTTGGACCAATAGTGGTCCTCAAAAAGTGCCCTACTCCTCCAGCACACAGGATAGTAAATGATAAAAGTATAGGACCATTTCAAATGTCTCAGCATTTAGAGGAAGGGAAAAATCTTCCAGGCGACAGGAACTTGTATCCATTGCCAGCAGGTAGTCGAATAGAACGAGCACCAGGGCTACTGCTTGTGGAAATAGTTGGTGATGGAGCTGCTTTTCTGGGGTTAGAGCAGTGATGTCCATTGGAAGAATTCTTGCTGCCCCTATCTAGTGACTGCAGCCCCAGCTCCCGCAGCTCCAGGCTGTCTTGAGTATCATTAGGGGAGCAATGGCGTGGGGAGAGGTTCAGAAGGCTCAGTACATCCCTGCTTGCAGTAGCAAGGGGTCCAGATGTACTATGGACAGCTTTGACAGGACCTAGATGCTGTTGCTGGGCTGCAGCATTAGCCCAAAAGGTCTTCAGATTGTGGATAGCTTGGACTTTTTCATCAATAACCCCTCTTCTTAGCCGGTCCAAATCTGGGACGTCAGTTGATGTAGAGCAGGCAGAGCCTGTAGAGGAGTAGGACAGGGCAGGGGACGGAGCACTACCAGCTGGGGATTGGTGACCAGAACTGGGAGACACGTTACTTGGGGAACGAGAGATGTGGCCACTGTATGGGGAGCTTGGGTACTTTAATTTGAACTGTGCATGGCTGTCCAAAGTTGGCGATGGATGGCTATCCTCCTTTTGGGAAGACTCAGAGACTGCAGGGCTATTGTAGCCAGAGCTTATCTTCTGCAGTGAAGAAGAGCGTGAGGGAGGTTTGGGTCTTGGGGAAGATTGAACTCTGCCACTAGCACTGCTATTAGGACGACTGAACGCACTGGTTTCAGAAGAGCGGAAGGCGCTGCTCCTTGCTGAGGTTCCTCCAGCTGTCCCACCCTCCGCCCCAGCTCGCTGAAGACTACCCACAGCCCGTAGATGGCTCTGAGTCTCCTCCAGAATCTTCTGGGCTAGCTCCTGAGGATCCAGCGGGACGGTTTTTTCTTCCTGAGACTTGACAGTGCTGTCTGTCTCAGTACTGGATTGGTCAGATTCACCTGTATCTGAGCTGCTCACCTTACCCACCTTCTGAAATGGTGAGTTTGGGCTGGGCACCAGGCATGTTTTGACAGGAGATGTAGGAGTACTGACACTGCCCCTTGATGATACTGATACAGTGTAGCCTCTCCCTGCTCCTGTCCCAGACCCACCAACAACCCCCCTGCCTCCACGGTGGTGGCGCTGGCCATGGCCTGGTGGCAGAGGCAGAGAGTCACAGTGACTTCCCAGGGGCTCGCTGCTGATAATAGAAAACCCCTCATATTCCTCTTCATCCCCTCGGGTTCCTGCCACCGCAGCAGCTGCCCCGTGAGGAGACGACCGACTACGGGGTACATGAGGGTGTTTGTGGACAGAGTAGTGAGCTGTGACCCCACTGCGTTGCCGATGGCCAAGGAAATCACACTCTGACTTGGAAACAAAGCTCATGGAGGAGGCTACAGAGCTAAGGCTATAGACAGAGATTGCATCGGATGCCTGATTGTCCAGGCAGGGAGGAGAGAAGGGAAGGCTTGAGTATCCCATGGGCAGAGGGTTGGACACAGACTGAGCTGAAGCTAGAGACTCAAGGGAAGATGAGCTGTCCAGGCTCAGCCTCTTGGGTAACTCTGTGGAGTCTAAAGAAAGAAAGAAGGAGAAAAGGCAAATTGTAACAGCTGATAACAACAACAGCATCTCAAAAACATTTAAGATAATTCCAATATTCAGTCAAATTACTGAAAATGTCAAGACTTACCAAACAGAGCCAGCAGAGATTGGAGAGCAAAGTGCAAGGTGCGGCGATTGGCTAGCTTGCCTGTCTTCAGCACCACTTCTTCTTGTCCTACTTCACATAAGTCAAAACCTGCACAAACACCAAAAGACAAGAGTTGTAACTTATACACTGGGTAAGGTGTCTGTGCGCATTAATGCATGATGAGTGGGAAGTCAGAACAGACACAAATCAAAAGCATTTTAGACAACAATTAACTCACCGAGAGCAGCCAGAAATTCATGGCATCCTGGCAGTCTCCATAGTTGCACGCTTATGGACACCTGAATGGGAAGGAGGGAGAAATCCTGCTCTTTCTCTCCTGACTGAAGTTGAACTAGCACCTGGTGGAGCTGAAGAAGAGGGAAAAGATATTAGTGAATATTAGTTGTTCATCTATTTAAGTTTCCTAATAAAACAATAACCATGTTGTGTTTTAGAACTACTGTAAAAAGATTTTCTGGAGAAGGTATGAATCTGTTTCCTAAATTGAGTTCTATGTATTAGTACTCAGGACAACAGAACATCTGTGGGGAAGCAGTGTTAAAGTGTTTCACTTCTTTGAGGGTTTACACGTGCCCTGAAAGCACACTTGCCTGTTTTGTCTGGGGATTATTTGACATGGAACAGAGGGGCCTTTGTCAACCTGACGTAAGTGCGTATAAAGTAGAAATATGCCTGTTCTGCTCAGTTCACTCCTCATGGTTATGTGAGGTTTGTTTTTACATCATAGCTTTATCCCTTCTAACTCAATGAAACCGTCCTCTGAACTGAAATGAACCAAGGTAGTAAATCCATAAATACTCAAAATCCTTAAGATCTGACTGCAGGAACAATGGAAAAATCATGAAGCAAACAGTAAATACTCATTCAGGTACACACTATACAGCACAAAAATAACAAAACAAATTGCCATGCACAGTCCCCAAAACAAGTGATGTTAACTTATAAAAATTAGCAGACAGAAAGTGGAGATTGGAGGAACAGGGTAGAATGAAAAGAGTGCAGGTAGGTGAAGGCACACTTACCATTGCCACCATATTTTTAACAGCCTTCAGACCACAAGTTAGGGGCAGGAGAGAGAAAAGAGGATTTTAATTGCATGCACGCAGGCCATTCACAAAGGGAACAAAGTGTACAAGGGTTCAGGGTAACAAGAAGAACAACAGCAACGGATAAAATCCTTTTTAAATTAACATGTTTAATGCAAGCATACCTAAAATAGGTGATAATTTGTCATGTTCTCGTATGTAATGTAATGAAGCTTGTATTTGTAGTATAAGGCATTAAAAATGACATTGTCATCATCACGTAAACAGAGATAAACCTTTGCAGTGTACAATTAATTATTGAGCAAACGAAAAGATTGTAGTTAAAAGCACTGCTAGTTAGACTTCCATTTAGCATTTCAGTGCAGATGTGAAGCAGTAGCTTGAGTTGACAGTGTAGTAGTGTGTAGCCAGTCCTGCAAGTTATGCAATCGCATATACTCTTCTAGCAAGACCCTCATGGTATGCGTACCAAAGACTGCCTCAGTACATTTTAATGCTAAATAATAGCAAAGACAATTAGTCTTTGTCATTTGAGACTAAGTTCTGTTGCTCTTTGGCATTCGCTCAAAACTACAGCACCATACCCGGTTGATGAGCTGCTCTCCTGCCTCTGAAACTGTGATGAGCTTGCACAAAGCCTGGAGAGCTGGTGGCGGAAGACCTGAGGAATGGATCAAAGGAATTTTTTGTCTTGTTATTTTTACACAATGCATGACCATTATAAGTAATGGCCATATATTATATGATATTACCATTATAGTGGTAAGTACAATGGCACATCTGTTACGCAAACAAAGCAGAACAGGAGAGTACTTGCTTTGACTTGTCTTAGGCACATACCAAGTAGTGATTGCAGAGTGGTGCTACACTGCTGAAGCCTGTCTCCTGGGTCAGCAGTGGGAAAAAAGACAGCAGCAGGGATACCAGGGCCTGCAGAGTCAAGACGAAAGCCCACTGCTGTTAAAAGGGCCTGCCAGCCAGGGACACCCCCCACCTTGTTCTCCACACTCTGCTGGGATGTATACATGGAGTTACGCTGGCCATTCTGTATCCTCTGAAGAGACTTCTCCACCTGCAAGGAGAATGGCAGTGCAGTTTCAATATATTTGTGTGTCTTGTCTTTGTGTGTTAAATTGTATTGTTTGTACTGTAATTAGGCCTAAACTTTGTAAGTATGTGTGTGTTCATCTCTCACCAGGTGGAGTAAAACTCTGAGTGCATCACGTGCGCGATCTGGATATTGCAGAATCTCTGCTAAAGCTTGGCCAATAAGGGAAGATGGGCTGTTAAGCTTAACATCATTGCCAATCAGCATGTATCCTGGAGAAAAATGCAATAAAAAGAGTTATCAGTTATAAGTTTATCATTTTGGTTATGAATGTAGACATGAGTGCAACGACTAAATGAATCTCTAACCTGCCCAATTGGAGGGGTGTGAATACTGCTTGCTACTCTGAACAGTCTTCATGGCATCTGCCAGTGCTGCACTAGCTTTGGTCCCATTAAGCAGGGCAGTGTAGAAGGCGTGAACGAAAACCTTGGAGGCTGCGACAGGCACAGGCCACAAGGACACAAGAACACACTGAGCCCCAGCAGCCAGGAAAGCCCTGGTCAATCCCACAACACCATCTGCTGTAACCTTGCTGCTGGACTCCTGGTATGATCTGTAGCCAAAATGACACATACAACATATGCATCAGTTGAATTTTTTTGTCTTTTTTATTCTGTAAGTAGTAACTTTTATGTCTGTAAATCGATCTTGAATTCTTGTCTATCATATGATTATTTTAGTCCAATTTATGACTTTTTTTTTGATAAAATAACTAATTACTACCTTACAACTTCTATAAAATGATTTCAAATTAACTTGGAGACCAACCTACCCTAGAACCACTAGCTTGACAGGCAACCTCAGGTCCAGTATATCTGCAGCTGTAAGGAGGAACTCCTGAAGGGGCGGACTATCACAGATGCTCTCAACATCACTGCTGTCATCCTGCATGTGGAGAGAGTCTGGAATGGTGTAGCCACTTCCAATGGAGCCCTTCCTTCCACAACCACTGCTGCCTCTCCTCCCCCCTGCACCTCTGCCCAGTGTTCCCACACTAGCACTTGCCCCACCAGGAACGCCCTCAGGGTTCGGGGTGAGTACTAGAGCTGCCAATTTCCAGGAAATGTGAGTAGCAAAGTGAGCACACTCAGCTTGTGTGAGGGCACTCATGACTCTCTCCTTGGTGGCTGAGGTGCCTGCCAGGGGTTGGCACCCTAGCAGCTCAGCCACCATTAGAGCTTCCTCCTCTGCAGAAGGCATGGGTCCCCACAACCAGCGGTCCATCACAGGTGAAGGCAGACGAGGATTCCCCACCACTGCTGCCATTGAGACACCACCACATGGAGATGGTCCCAAGCGGCGAGAGTGAACCTAAGAGCAGGGCAACAAATGTTAAATTCTAGGTCTCAAATCAGAGGCCATAAGCAGTCTGTGGCCATAATCATCCAAATCAGTTTTACATGACATTCAAATAAAAGTATAGTGTTATCTGTTAGTGATCAGAATAAGAAGCTTAACCTTTACACTAGATCCAAGGCCATGGATTGAGGGAACAGCGATAAGACTGAACCGCTCATAAAGGTATTCATTCGAAGAGCTTCCTTTTAGCAGGGCAAAGGGAATGAGGTACAGTTCTCCCTCCAGCACCATCACCAGTTGTCTGTGTCTGCCAACAGGCCCACTGGAGTGCATCAAGCCCTGCCAGACAAAAGGATTAGTATCAAAAATACGAAATAACATTCCACATGTGAGGTTTTTGACTTGTAGCTTACCATTAAATTCATTTTGTGTGATGCACTTCTTTCTAACGCACAACTACATCAATCACCAAGGCAGACAAAGACTCACCCCTTCCATAGGTGCAATGAGCAAATCATAAAGTGCCCGAAGTGGAGGCTTGCCGAGGTTACTGGAGCGACGTGGCAGGGAAGAGTTTCCATCTTTGGCAGGTGACATGGTGTTACTGAACAGGCTGGTCATACTCTGGCAACTCCTGCATAAACACAATACACAACAATGCAATGTGTTTTTGTAGATTATATATTTATGCTAATTACCCAGGAGAAGTTTAAGCAGTTGTACAACACAGTTTGCCACATTGTGCATTTAAAATAAATATATTTACCATAAATAAAGGTACTTTATAAATAACTTAAAATCTATCTGTGTGAATACACCATTCCCCACTTTAATACATTATACTACACAAGTCCACGATGTTTAAATAAAAACAATTTAAAAGCAAAAAATCTCAGATGAACTCAAATGATGTAGCTTCTTTGAGTTTGAGTGTGTGCAGTACAGCGCTTTAGCAAGATAAACACATTTAATCACAGAGACCCATCTGTCTTGGTCTGATATGTTTACTTTTAAATCACACTTAGTAAGACTCAGAAGAATCCAGACCATATTTTATCTCCACTGTGACATATAGCAATCTCTGTGAACAAACACACAAATCATTTCTTGAAAAGTATTGCATACCCCTGAGGTTATGTCAGTATATGAAGCTCCACTAGATGGCAGTAGTGCACTGTGAGAGCCTAGAGAAACAGTGGTGTAAAGTATGATCGGTGTTCCAGAATCATGGAATCAAGAGGAAAAGTAAAGCCCATCCTTTCTCTATAGAGTCCTTCTCTACATATAATAAAATGCAGAGGTCCTGGATGAAGTGGCATGTGTGTTTCTAAAAGAAACCTAAATAAGGTATAGTGTTGGAGGCATGTTTCATGGGACTGATACCTCTCTGCTGAGGCACACAGCATACTAAGAACTGTGCTAATTGTGGCCATGGGGTTAGAAGCCTTTTGGTGCTGAAGGCACATTGGGCCAAGCTTTATGGCCTCACTCCTCACTAATCTCCATCTGTTCTACCAGCCATAGTTTCTTCTGGGCCCAAACCAAGAGACATCTATCCTGCCCTTTTGGTAGCCCCAGGCCACTGGCCTCCCTCCAGCCTCTCAACACTCTGTCTCTCTCCAGGGCCTTGGCATAAGCCTCCATGGGAAAGCAAACAATCGTTTGTTAGCCTGACAGGAAGAATGAGAGAGGAGGCAAAGTATAAGCCAAGAGAAGGTGAGTGTCGAGTGTAGCAGGAAAAAGACTAAAGAGCAGTGAAGCTGAGGGTGGAGACTGCATTCAGTGGCTGCCTAGTTTGGTGTGTAGTTGAAAGACTTGCTTTAAGTGTGATCTGAGAGGCGATCGAAAGGCAGACAGGTTTGCCTCTTTACATGCTCACACTTTTTATACTGACCTTAATTCTAGCTGTAATAAAATATTGCTAAATGTATAGTGGCCACTCAACTCTTTTGATACAGGAATGGGGTCCTGTCAATGATCACTGTTTCTTGAGTTGAAAATTTCATCAAGATCATCAAACAATCTCATTATACTATCATTGTGCATAAAAACGTTTTCAGTTACACACTGAGGGGATTAGACCCAAGTTTCATTACCACCTTCTCATTGTAATTCTTCCAAGCTCCCTGGTAATGATTAGATCTCAATGTTAAAAAGGGGAATCAATGTTGATACCTAATGAAGATATATATTGCTATTGTGCCTATTTTCATGTTTGTTGAATGCTATCTCATTTAATTAAATGTTCTTATATGTTTCTCCTTTTTTTAAAAATTGTCATTGTGGAAATATCTTTATATCACCACCAATACTGGAACCTAAATCATAGCAATCATAATGGGGGAGGTTAGGCCAAACAGAGCTCATGAAAAGCACATACATGTACATTATCTGACATCAAATCCCAAGATGTATGACTTGAAATGACAATGAAGTTCTCTTCCTTTTCTCGTGCTTTTGCATTGTGATAGACGATAGGCTCCTAAGCTTTATAATTCCAAGTTTTTTGAGGCCCACAAGAATGAGCGGATTATTACCGGCAGCCCATTAAAGGGGCTTAATGAGCACAGAGACTCAATTAAAGCTGGAATTACCCTCTCATCAAAGAGCAGCTCAACTGTGTTCGAGGACACGGAAATATGACCCAGACGCGCACATTTGCACACACATGCACACAATCTATTGGTATACTTTACCAATCAGCATAATGTAAATTAATACTTCGCAAAGCATCATTAAATAATACTCTAAACAAGCCACTGGCAGACTTACTGAGCTCTCCACAGTCATAAATCTGCACAGACAGGGTGAACATCTTAAGACCACATCGGTCTCAATGTCTGTATCTGGCAAGCAGACACACCCAGAGATACACACAACCCCATCAGAGCAGAGCATTTGATAAGGGCTTTAGCAGCTTGGCTCTGCTCAGACTATTTAATAAGGAGAACTCACATGCTGCCTCTGCACTGACTAAACAATGGACAAAAGACTTTTTTCAAAGATGAGCAAAAATACCCATGAATCTTCTAACTCATACTGATTTTTTCATCTTCTTTTTTCCATGGAAAAGTCTGGGTTGGCAACTACCTCTCAATAAGAGTGTGGAACGTCCAGGTGATTTGCAACAATGCCCTACCTGTTGAAAAGGTTGTTTCTGGACACCATTCGAAGGAAGCCTGTTGGATCAGTGACTGAGTTAAGCTTATTGTTGAGCTCCTCAAATTGTTGGTCCAACAAATCTCCCGCCTCACTCTCTGTCTCACTGCTCGAACATCCTCTGAAAAGGAGAGAGAGAGAGAGAAAGAGAGAGATGGAGGCATCTGCTGAAATGTTGGCAAGAAGAAAGCACTTCAGCAAAGTAGACAATACACAGACTTATATTGTTTCTTTGAGAATAAACCAACTACACACACTCTTGATCTGCCCAAAATGCACACTGTTCAACCCACACACTTGGCCTAATTTCCCAGGCTTGGTCCAACACCCTGATGTTAAGCAGAGTTAAATCCTTTCATTATAATGCTGGTGATGGTGATCCAGTCAGTGGGGACTTATTCATACCCACCCCACAATCGCTTCCTCAATAGCACTCTCCCCCATCTCTTCTTTCATGCCCAAACCTCTTCTCTGATGTGCCCATATCATATAAGTCTTAAGTCAACTTCTGGCACTCACAGTAACTGAGTGTGAACTAACACCATGGGATCTCTCGTCATTATACACTCCCAATACCACGACAAACATTTTTGAAATCCTTGCAGAATAAGTCTTATTTGAGATTAACTATTTTATGCAGTATACGGTGCCTTTTTAAAAGTTGACAGTACATATAATCCATATGTTAATCCATAGATTATACTGCTACAAAGGCTGTGTCCTCCCTACTTTTTATCATCCTTTCTTTCACATGCATACAGAATGCTCTCCCCATTCTTCTCCATCCTATTCATTTTCTCTCTCCACTCATTTCTCTTGCCTCCCTTTCTCTCCACTCTGGAAAATGAATGGGCTGGTAAGTGGTGCCATATTGTGCCCATCCAGGCGCAATGGCGTGTGTGCAACTTCCCATTGGAGTAGTAAATGAGCTGGTAATGGGGCAGGAGGGCCAGGCTGCTAGGGTGGCAGAGCCTGGCACTGGGCAGACCAGCTGGGCACTATGGATCAAATACAAACTAGAGGAACAACAGTAATGACAAACACAATAAAAACCCATGGATATTAATTTGTGATTTTAACTGTCAATATATCTTGCCATATTTTCCATTTCCTCCTGCAGAGTCCCTCTGGCTATAATCCCTGTTGCTTTTTAAGTCTTTATTCACTTGTGTCTGTTCTTTGACTTTTACCCCATTGATTTTTCCACCCTTCTTCCTTACACTCTGACTAAACCCCATTTTCTTTCTTTCCTTGTCAGGTTTGCTGTTTGTTAGATGGGTGCAACAGTCTGGCTATCCAAAGAAACATTATTCCATCCCATTTTTTCCCTCTGGGGAAAGTGTGGAGTACTTTAGGCAGGTACTGGAGGCTTGTCATTGCAGGGGGTATTGAAGCATTCACACACACACAATTACATGGTAACATTTTAGTTTTAACACTTCCTTTTGATGAGTGGTTAACAAGGGTGTTCCACAGAGCAACCATTGTCTGCTGCTCCCATTCCTTCAATTTTTTGTCAGTAAAGCTTATGTGGGTGCATTTTTGTCCTTGGCAGCTATCGGTGCTCAGTACAAAAACAGCAAAGTACAGGTTTAGTGCAGACATAATGATAACACACGCAAAATGGATTTTTTAAATCAGTATGTTGCAGATTACCAATAAAACATCAATTCATGGTGTTTCTTTTGTGTTTAGAGATCCAGTTAAAGTTTTAATTTAATTAAATAAACACCCACACAGTCGTCATCATATCATGTTCCTATTTGTGTCACTTCAATAATATAAACAATGAAAATAATTCTTCTGCCATTTTTGCAAGGAATTTTTTATACCATAATGTAATTCTAACTTCATGTAAACATGTAAACATCTCACCTGCTATAGTAAGACTCTACTCCCAGAGCTTCACGGGCGCTGGCAATTAGCTGCTCCAGTGAAGAGCCACTGACCACTCCACTGCCAACCCCCTCCTGAAAGTCTGACCCTCCTTCTGATACACCCTCACCCAGGTACACCTCATGAAACTTCAGGATGCCTGCAAAAAAGATAAGACAAACATGATTGGCTTCTTTCAGGTGTTTATGAAGTGAAAGTTCAATAACAAAAAATAAATGGAACAATTTTCCACGCCTCTTTTCCTAATGCGTTTGTATTACTCGCTCACGGCAGGGAAAATATTGGATCATTTCACCTGAAAGCTGTGACTGAGGCCATGTGCAGAAGTGCATCTTGTGGAGCAAAATGAATAACGTTCAATAAAAGATAAGAGTAGGCTGCCTGTGCCATCTGTTGCCAACCATGAGAGTGCTGCTGAGTTTCAAGTAGGAACATCATGGGGAGGCGGGGACAAGCATACTGGGACAGGGAGTACAGTCTGCGTATATGTGTATGTGTGTTTGTGAGTGTGTCAGCGCTGTATATGCATAGATGCGCTTGCACGTATGTTTTGTATTACATGCATTAGAAAGGGTTGTACTGTACAGTATATATGTACGTGTGTGGTTGTGCATACAGGTCTATAAAAAAGACAGAATGACAGAACTAATTAGGACTTTAGTAGACCTTTTTATTGACTGCAGACTCTTTAGCTCAGGCCATGTTTGTGTGCCAGCTGGATGCCAGGGTATGCCAGGAAGTGACAGACAGGCGATTAGTGAGCAAGTGGCTCCCTCTTAGCCTGGAGCAATATTCAGTGCTTTGAAGATCTCCACTGGTCCCTGTAGTGTGCCGCCCCTCCGTATGAATAGTGCTAGGGGTCAAGTTCGTCTTGTTGTCTGGGAGCCGGATTTGTTCAAATGTTCAGGCCCGGTGGTACGGGGCATGGGCCGCAGCTCTCATTTCCACATTTTACAGCAGAGAGTGGATGAAAGCCAAACAACAATGCAGCTACTACAAGAGTAATTTGACATGCACTGTAATTCACCCAAAGCGTTGCTTGTTCTCTTTGTTACGATGTAAGTCAATGTATCCACAATAGAGACAAAAATTTTGAAAATAGTGCAAATGTATAGCAATACTAACAGAAAATATAAGCAGGAAGAAGATGAGATGGGATGAAAAGAAAAGGAGCAATTTTGTTTTGAATTGGTGCAATAGCAAAGAGTTTTCCTGTTGGCATGTGTGAATATGTTGCTGGTGTTGTTTGGCTGTGTCACTATCAATTAAAATGGTTCATTGGCAGATGCCTTCTGGGGTGAGAAGTGAAAGGGGGGCAAATCCTAACAGTGGAGTGGCAGGTGGCACTGCCGCTTGGTGTTGCAATAGGCCTTTTTACCCCAGCAGCTGAAAACAAGCTACTTTGATCCACGTTGATTAGAACAAGCAAGTGTGTGTGTGTGTGTGTGTGTGTGTG
>OMLM01008170.1:111216-155734 GCA_900302695.1 Helostoma temminkii
TTTCACTTGTGGATCTGTTACAATTTTTATAATTTCAATACATACATTATATTTTCTGTAAATATTTTGTTCCATCACTACAAATACATTACATATTTTGCTTTAGAGAGCATTCATCAAATAACTATGCACAGTTTGTCTTTTAAAAGCTACATAAGGTAATTTAATTTACTCTATATGTGCCTTAATATATTTCACATATACTCACCTTTGAAGAAGTACTACAGAAAAGGATTCTGCAGAAAATGTAAAGTGGCAGAAATTCTTTATGTTAACTGTGTTACACAAAGGGCTGTGAAAAATCAAGTACTGTAGGTTTAGTAGTTATTGGCCAAAGTGGCATATGGCTAACTGGTATAATTTATTTTAGCTGACTTAAGGAAATGTGCAATCTGATTGCACAAGCACATATGGTCTTTGACAGTGGAACAAATATTTAAGACAGAACAGAATAACAAGATGACAAACAAATATGACATGATTCCAACAATTTACAAGCTGAGCAACAGACCAAGCAGAGAGTGAAATCTTACCTGCTCCTGGAGCCAGCAGCCAGCTGTACAGGTAACCAGCAGCCATGGAGAAATAAAGCACCAAGGCCCTCTGGCTGTTGACAGTGTCCAAAATATGCTCCACTGTTACTGGGGTGTAGGGATCTGAGTCCTGCTGACCTGTCTGCCTCTCCACCAAGAGGTCTGCAAAGGCTCGTGTACGACCCCGCTCTGCAACAGCCAGGGCCTCATCATGGTGGCCTGTGGTGTTTAGAGGTCAGCGCTTATTCATATGTGCATTCTACAATGTAATCTTTAATTTACATAAAAGTAAAAACAAATTTAAATCTAGCAACATGATGTAGTGAGGATATGAGAAATGTAAGTGGACGCACCTAGACTAACAAGAACCCTTTGGAGTGCCTGGTAGCAGGAGGTTTGCAGATCAAACAGGGAAAGTTTATAGTCTGTGCTGTGCTGAGCTTCGTGCCGGATGGTCTCAAACAATGCAGATGCCCGGTAAAGCTGAGGATAAAAAAACAAAAACAAACCAACAAAAAAAAACCCTGTTATTTCAGATATCCTACATAGATTGTTCCATTACATATTAAAATTAGAAAATGCAAAGTTAATTAGTAATTAATATTACAGATCAAATGTGGCTGTGCAGTGAATTGTATGAAATCTCACCTGCTCTGACCACTGTTATACAAAAGTGCTATTTAAATTGAGGTGTTATAAGAGATTTGGGATAAAAATGTCCACTAATTGCTATGTGCATGATTACACTTTTAAATATGGTGAATGCTTTGGCCACTAGATGGTAGCATCTCGCCTCACTGCTCATCAGTGTTCATGCTCACTGCCTTCTAATCCTGTTTGTCTCTCAAAAGTACTGTAATGTTGATAAATAACCATCAAACACATCTAAGCCTCTCTTCAGCACTCATTTAACTGAAATGAGGAAAGAGCAATGAGAAGCTGAACCATTACCTGGACATCTTGGACAGACAGCATCCAAGGAAATAAAGGTTTGTGAACTCAATAGGCTTGTCTGTTATTGAATCTTTTTACTGAGTGCCAGACACTGGATTGAGAGGAGGAGAGAGACAATGGCGAGGCGGAGCAGCAAGCAATGTTGCACAGTGGCCAAGTGGAGTGCTGATTCATGGGAGCCTTTATTGATTTCCTATTTCTGCATCTATGGCAGCCCCATTGGCTGACTGGGACGATTATAGAGCCACTCTCCAGGAGTCTGAGGGCCAGTGGAGAGGCTGCTCACACTGCTTGACCATAGTTTATACAAGACAAAGAACTGCAGAGGAGAAAAGGCTGTTGGTATCAAGGAAATTCTATAATCACAGTGGGCTTAGTAAAAGAAAGAAAGAGTGAAGGAGTGTGTGCATTTTTATGCACACACACATATATGCATACGCTGTAGCTAGTCTGGCATATCCCAAGGTCATGCAAGAAAAGTGTGTCAGAGGGAGTGGAGGAGGAGAGTAGAGATCAGCAGAGAATCTGTGAGCTCTACTGCAATAAGGCTAGTAGAGGGAGCTGCTGGTCTCAGGCTGATTTTGCTGATAGGGCTGTGGGCTGATTACTGCACTGCTAGTTTAATCTGTTAGGCTTGCCGACATCCTTTTAAGAGTGAAACTAATTTCTTATAATGCTTTTCTTCTGGACTGACACCTCTGGACAGAGATGAAAGGGTAACAATCCCAAATGTGCTGCATCCACAGTGACTTGGTTGGATTTGGTGCCGATATAAGCAGCTACATTCTTCAGCTACTATGCATTCAGATAGCACTCTCATGTCTTACCATCACTGACACTAACATGGCTTTTATCTGACATGTTAAGTCAGTGTCAATGTCACACTGAATCAGTGTGCATAGATAGTTACATATATACCTCTAATGATTTTTGTAAAATAAACTCTCAGGGGAACTCTCATCCTCTAAGATCGTATCAGAGGTAAAAAATAGCTTAATCTACAACAGACCACTGATATTTTGGCAAACATTATTGATCCATGTTCTACTTGGATATGAATGTGAACGCTTCTCTGGGGGAGCCTGTGCTGTTGAAGTAGCTGATTATAATCAGGACACATCAATGTGTGTGTAACACTGAGCACCAGGTTCACAGCTAAGGTGTTAAAATAAAATTGGATATAAATGTATAAAGACTGAAAAGTCAAATGCTGTCATTCAACACTTACAGACAATTTATGAATTTCAATACAAGCCTTTACATATTAGAAAGTGGGTCAGGATATTTACCAAGGTTATCTTTAGGAACAGGCCAACTCATGAATAACTATTTGATCTATACTCCAGGGACAACAGTGTCCTGGGGGCTGCTATAGGTGGAAAACAATCTTAAACATTGCTGTGGTAAATGTGGGCAAAGCACAGGATCACTGTAAGTTGCAAGGACAACACAATATTAACATGCCAAACTAAGATCTTATGGTCAAGCAATAAACTGGAAAGCAAACATGCAGTGGAAAACATGTATTGGCTTGTTAGAATAATATTTAGCTATAATTGAAAATGAATACCTCAATATGACTCATGAGCCTCTGCTCTAGTCACCACCTTGGTTCAGTCTTTCTATCCCAGCTCTTGTTACAGATAATTGCAAACAGACAAAGTTTTTTTTTTTTTTAAAATATGATACAGGACCAAAAAAACAAAGCTATGTGGGTCGCATAGATGTATGAAGAGTGTGTGTATCAAAACAGAAATGTTTTGGACTAGATTTTGAAAATGAAAGCAGTTGAATAACATCCCTACAGACACATGTGACAGCAACTGCTGTTGGATGATGGTTCACAGACTTGTATGTGGATACACAAGCTAAGGAAAATATATCAAAACCTGAGCTGTGGTGTGTGGACAGACTGTAAAGAGAGATGTTAAGGGGATATTGCATGCTTGCCAGGTGGGCAGTGGGCTGAAGAGGAGTGAATGTGTGTGTTATGCAGAGGCTTGGGGCTCCTGAGACCATGCACACAGATACAAAAATCTTCTGTCATCTGTCGCCTGTCTGCTGAGATGACAGCATTTACCAGCTCAACAGACTCACTAGCATATTGCCAGCAGCTGTGTTCAAGCTCTACAACCACTATTCTTTTTCTGCTCCTGTTGTTCTCTCACTTTCACCATAAGGGCATTACTAAGAACATATATTCCACACTGCTTGTTTTTGGACATCTACTTCCTCTTCTCATTTGTGATCTTTGCCGACCAACAGATGTGTGCTTGTTAGAGGTCAAGAGGTGGATTTGCTGGAAAGAGATGCAGGGGATGAGAGGAGAGGAGAGGAGAGGAGAGGAGAGGAGGCTAGAATTGAGTCAAGGTGAGTCAAGGTAACCAGAGGAAGGAATGGGATAAACTCTACCTGATGTTGGGCCTCCTCCAGATTCCCACTGGCCCAAAGGGAGAGCCCAAGACGATGGCGGATCTTTGCCTCGTCCTCACGCCGAGCCAGCTGCTCCGCAAGCCGCAGGCCTGTCAGAAGGAGAAGAAACAGGAGCAGATGAGAGAGAGGAGACTGAGAGGAGAGTAAAAATTATTCAGAGCAGGCAGACTCTTAGGTATCGTTCAGAGTAACAGATGTAAGCATAGCGTGGTACTGATGTTCTGACAGCGAACAGGTTTGGATATTTGGCCTCAGTTGTAACATACTGCTCACACTGAGACTAAACCCCACACTCACACATTTCTGCCATAGAGGGAGGTTGGTAGAGCACTAATCGGACTGCATAGTAATCAATGCTAGAAATCGACTGGCTGAGCAAACACAAACACATGCTTATTGCTTGCTTAAAAGAACTCACACAATATCATGAAGACGTGTATAAATATTTGCAAACACGTTCACATGCTAATAACAGACTGTATGCAAACTCACAGTGCAAAGTCAACTTTGTGATATTCTGTTTGAGAGACTTTCAAAGCTGTTTGTGAAACCAGTATAGGTTTGAATGTGCTTGTACACATGTGCGTGTGCATTCGGTAAATGTGCTTGTTACAGATCACCTGGCGTGCACAGTTTGTTTATCGCTTCCAAACCCTCAAGCAGTGAGGCGTATGCCACATCTTTGCATGTGTCCCCAGTCTGCCTTGCAAGCACTTCTGCCCAATTACTGAGATGAAAATGCCACTCCACACAGGACAATAATACAAAAAAAAAGAAAACGACAGCTGCTGGGCTACATGTCACCCACAAGGTGCTAAATGCATAGCAAGCAGTCTGCACTGTGCAATAGAGTGGTGCTCATGCACAGTCTCACTTAACATCAGCTCTGTATTTGCAAGTCTATTCTCTCCTCTCACTTGTGTAATGGAGGGGTCTAAACATGCTTTTGGTAAAAAAAAAAAAAAGAAAATGGGCCAAGCCACCCTTGTGCCTTCTTTTCTCAGCATTCCTGGAAAACTGTCTGTGACTGGACTAGATAAGCCAAGAACAGAGAGTGAGACCCAAAACAGCCAGCCTGTCCTACAAGACCCAGCACACCATGCAACCATAGACTCCATGGCTCCGCCATGGCTACACTAGGCGGCAGCCTTTGAAGCCTGCAACTCCCGTCTCTCCTTATCTTTCCACACGCCATTCCGTGCATCTGCCCGCCGGTCCTCTTCTCACACATCCTATTTGCCGTGCTTCTCTCTCTCTCCCACTACCTCCCATATTCATTTTCCCATCTCTGTGCCTGTGTCTCTGCCACCCTCTGCTCTCTCTACCTGTTTCATCTTGACTGTGGTGGCACTGCTTGCAGGGACTCGGCACTGCTTAGGGCTCATTAGGAGCTGGAGCAAGAGAGAGGAAACAGATCTAAATTATCCTTTTCATTCTCTGACAGCCTCACCCCTCACTCATCTCAACTCCAGTCTGAGCCTTTCATCTGCATGCACACACACACACACACACACACACACACATGCTCTCTCTCTCTCTCTCTTTCTCACACACACACACACAAAACCCCTTCTTCCTGCTGCTCTGTGATAGTTCTTTATGATCAAGCCTGAATGTCAACCAACTCTATGTTTTCTTTATTCTCCATTTGACAGTGAAATAATACATGTGAATTATGACTCATACCGATCTCTGTCTTCCTCCTCTGCTCGCCTGCCATCATCTTCCTTTCTCACCATCCCTCTTTTCCTCCCAAAGTCTTTTATTCCTTATGTTCTCCCGCTCTGTATCATTCAGTGTCTGTCACTGTCACCGTGCATGCCTTTGGTGCGCCCTGCAGGCACAGTCACGTAGCAGTAACTGACATGAGGATGTGGCCGTGGCTGGCTGCACCCTGAAGAGCAACTAGAGAACACTTTAAAGGCTGCTTGACAGCTGGGTGAGAGATTCTCTGCAGCCCCTGAGGCTCACGCACCTCTGCCTTCAGAAAACAAGCTCAACTTGCAGACACGTACATGGACATAAAATCTCATGCATCGTAGTCCAGTCGTGTTGTACAGCAAACATTATACCCTTTCATGTACACACACAACACTGTACCCTTTGATCATGACCACATGTAAAAAAGTGTCTCATGTCATGTCAAGTGCAGCATTAACAATTTTTAACACATGATGATGACATTACTCAGCTACTACAACACTGATATATTGTAAATTGCACAGTACTTTAGAAACTATTTAAAGTCACCATATTTTTATAAATATGTGCACTAGCACTGAGGCACTGTAAATAGTGGTATTTGTGAAAGCTTGCTTAATAATTTATGAGATAATGAAAGGCTAAGCTAATTTCTTTTTCTGTTTTTCAAATATTAATCACAAGATTAGATAGGCTTGACATAGACCTGAGATTAAAGATTTTGATCTTCTGAACCTAGAAAGAGGAGAAATAAAATAGCCAAACAAAACTAAAAAGGCTGAATGTTTAACAGTAGTTTGGCATTCCAGCTGTCAAACTCCTACTGCCACTTTAACAGCAGCCAACATTTAACATGTATAACATAAAATAGTACTGCTGAAAACTGACAGGGAAACATATGATGAGGAAAGGTTCAGATATTTCATGCCAAGATACATAAATCTTACCCAACTGCATTTAGTCTTCTAAGCATGCCTGTATGTATAAGTTTTATCAAATACCAGTCAGCTCTAACAGTTATATATACTGTATATAGCAGTATATACTGTTTAGCATATGCTTTTTTCAGATTTGATACATTTCACATGTACTGTACATATACAATGATATCATATAAATCATGCATTTAACTAAATATGACTATTGATTTGTTTCCATAAGAAACCCACATTAGCCACATATCAGGTACATTTCAAACTAAACCTTTGCCTTTGTAGCTTAATATCTATATCAAATTAGATGCTGCTCCGTAACCAAAAAATCACCTTCATTGAACACAACAAAGATATCACTGCTCCAATGACACAACTGAGATAATCACTGAAAAGTGTCTGTTTAAAACCAAAACTACTTTGTGCAATGTCCTTTAATGTAAAATTACAGCAAGACAACTTGGTTGACAAATTGGTTATCTCCATGTGTCTTTCTCTATTATATTTCTCTATTACTGTGCTAAACAGAATAACCACCAGACACACACACACACTATATATATAAATACAAACGCGCTGTGTTGGAGGTCACATGTCAACAATATCGGAAATGCCTTTCTATCCCTCCTTCCAATTAATCTTTTTTGGGAAATGAAAACAAAAAACAAGCAGTGCAGCGTGATGAATTAAAAAAAGAAAAAAGGAGAAGAAAAAAATAGAAATAGTGAAGGGAAAGAAACCTTGCCAACTTTTCAGTTTGGGTAGGTTGGCCAGAAATAATTGGCTGTCAAGGATAGTGAAGGCGATGTTCTTTTTCACAGCCAGACTGAGGAACAATGCAAGGACAGTGCAGGGGACAACAGGAGGACAGGCTGGAGACCGAATAGCTAGTCGCCTTTGTTTCCATTAAAGCTCAACAAGCAGGTATGTAGAAAGTGTGTGGGTCACCACAGGCCAGTGTAACTAAATAAAGCAGACAGAGGAGAGATAGAGGAGATGTATTCCTGTTCTCTTGCATTCACTCCCTGCAAGGTGAAATATGCAATTGTCCGCTTACACAAGCTGCAATATTCTAGGATTCATACAACGTTTTGGTCTCAACACAGCGGATATGCCTGAGCTTGAGATCTGTCAATGGGCATAGGCAAAGCTGGCGGTATGTATATAAACCTTGCATCCATGGATGCATTTACTTATCACATCCTTGGTGACAAACTCTCCTGCACTCTCATTGACATAATGAATCTTTGAGGGGCCAAACGGCAGAGTTAAATTTCACCATAATCTGTAGGGGACAAATGAAGCGTGAGAGGCAGAAGTCTGTCATCCACCGTGTGAAAAGATCCTTTGGCAGCTAACTGCAAAGAACCCTCTGAGAAAAGTAGATATAGGGGTGTGAAGAACAGCTAGCAGTAAACAGGGAAAAATGCTTTGGCGTGCATGCTGATAGGTTTGCACAGACATACTCACACAAATGCTGGCGTACCTATTCAGCACACAAGACAACACAGATGCATAAAACACACACAAAATCCCCCTGTGCACTTATAACACATAAGCACAAAAGTCCAACACACACAAATGCATGCACACATGCACACAAACTAATAAAAACGAGGCAAAGGCTTAGCAACAAATAGGCTCTGAATTTCATATTCATGAATTCACAAACTCTAAGCCTATCAGCTCAGGCAACAAAGGCAATCCTTTTTCCTGCTCCCCCTGACTCGCTCACCTTCCTGCAGGTACATGACAGCTTGTGAGTAGTTCTGCAGTGCATGGTGTGTTCTCCCCAGGCTGCCATAGGCCAGTGTCTTGGCAGCCAAGTCATTAGTCTGTGCCGCTACACTTAGGTGCTGTTCTTGGAACACAACCGCTCGCTCGTAGTTTCCAAGTGACTCGTAGGTAAGGCCCAAGTTGCCATACGCACGAGCCTGGCGCGTGGGGCTCTCCGCTTCTTCTGCAATCTCCAGGTCACTTTGGTGGCATCGCAGGGCTGTCTCATACTCTCCCATAGCTTGATATACAGCACCCAAACCATAGCTGGCATCACCCTCCAGTAGTCTGTCCTGGGTGTCACGGGCAATGGCCAGCTGACGCTCCAGACAGGAGATGGCTTGCTCATAATTGCCCAGTTGGCTGTGGAGTGCACCCAGTTCACCATAGGCCTGTGCCTTGCCGCCACACTCCCCTAGCTCATGAGCCACTACTAATCGCTTCTCGAAGCACACCAGCGACTGCTGCAGGTTTCCCATGGCCCTGTAGATG
This sequence comes from Helostoma temminkii, assembly GCA_900302695.1. Classification (NCBI taxonomy): domain Eukaryota; kingdom Metazoa; phylum Chordata; class Actinopteri; order Anabantiformes; family Helostomatidae; genus Helostoma; species Helostoma temminkii. The sequence continues at coordinate 120,038 of OMLM01008170.1, forward strand.
AGGACAGAAAATAAATGAGTGTCAGAGAAAAGCAGATCAGGAGTGAGATGCGTGAAATAACAATGCAATATATCAACCTAAAAAAGATCTATCATTGTCAGGCCCACAATATTCATAAATGTAGTAATCTCTGGCATTATTTTATATCTAGTGGAAAGTATTTGTGCAGACACATATATATTCTTCTGTAACAAGGTGTTATCAGAAAGCAACAAGGAGTGCACATTGCAGGAACATTTCCAGTTGTGCTGTAAAGTAAATACAGATCTAAATGTTTAACTCAGTGATAGCTCCCAAAGTGGACAGACTGAGGCGTGTTTGAAAGGCTAAATGAGAAATGTTATTGTTATGATTATTAAACTTTAAATGCTTAAAGTTTTTGAATCAGAATGCTGTTTACCATCCTTTAATACAAGATGGGTCATCTGTCAAAGAATCCCTCTTGTGTACGTGTTGACAGAGCATTCTTCCTGTCTAAACATTTTATTCACCTTTAGACTTCAAACTAAATTTCTTCACATTCGCAAGTATGACAACAATAGCCAGATACCGGTTCAAATGGAGAATTAAGAGAATAAAAGCCCTCAGCTTAATTAATGTTGTGTGATAATGTATGTGCTTGACTATGAGCTGGTGAAAGACGAGGAAGGTTTGTGTCTGATGTCTATTATTCCCCTCTGAACTCGTGCGTGGCTAATACTGCTGTGTGTGATTGCTGTGGTGCCTTGTTGATGGCGAACAATAAGAAGAAAATCATCTCCGAAATGAGGATTTCAGCAAGTCTTTCGTGTTTTCTTTTGCAGAGCAGTCTCACAGGATGCTATCAGCTCTTTGACGCATAAGTAGAAATAGAAGCAGGAAGAAGACGCAAGATGTAAGAGGTTGTCTAGAAATAACAGCGCTTCCCCCGGTTTCAGACGTCTGTGTGCCAAAGCCTCTTTGCATACAGATAAGGCCAGGGCCACTAGCACCAGGCTCACATCCAAGCCTTGCTCACCAGCACGTGTCTCTAAACTATGGTGGTCCTTGATTGTGAGTGCAAGCAGAAAAATAATATGCAAAGTAGGATTACTGTGATTACCAGTAATACCCAGTCAATACAATTATCTGCTGCTGCAAAAGCTCAGGAAATTGATAGTGATGCATTACACACAGCCCTAAAACACTTTTTTCCAACTATTTGAAACTGTGAATGAGAGACATAATGCCAGATTCACCTGTGTCCATTGCCTAAGCCTCTGTAGGCTTTCTCCTGGTCCTGCATGCGATTGAGGCTCTGGGCCACTGACAGATACTGATCATAGTACTTGATGGCTTCCTCAAAGTCTCCCAGTGCTTCATAACAGTCTCCCAAGTTTCCATAGGCTCTTCCCCTGTCCATTACTGCTTCGTTGCCACTCAGCTGTTGTAAAGTGGCCAACTGCTGCTCCAAGTAGCCAATAGCTTCCTCCATCACACCTACATTCATTTTAGTGATACCCATGTTTCCATACACCTGAGCCTCTACAACAGGATCCTTGAGCCTCTGGCCTAACTCCAATTGCTCTTCATAGCTCTTGAATGCCATGGCGTACTTCCCCAGGGCCATATAGACAGCTGCCAGGTGACCATGAGCTTTGCATTCTCCTGACACATCGCCCAGCTCCTGATAAACCTCTAGCTCCTGGGTGTGGTAACCCAGAGCTTTGTCATATTTCTGCACAAGTCTGTAGGTTGCCCCGAGGGCAGCATAGGCACAGGCCTCCATCCTACGCTCTTTAACCTGAAACAAGAATGAATATATGTATGAGGGAAATCAATCAACGATATCAAAATGACATTCCATATGACATTTCCTATTTGTGGACATACCTGGTGAGCTAAGGCCAGCTGCTGCTCATAAAACTGAATGGCTCCAGCCACATCTTTTTTACAGACAAATATGTCTCCTAGATTTCCCAGAGCTCTGAAGCGAGCCTGTGCATTGTTCAGGGACTGGGCCAGTGAAAGCAGGTATTTCTGACACTCCTCTGCCTTAGTGAAGTCTCCCAGGGCCTTGAATGCCAAACCAAGGTTACAGTATGCTTTGGCTTGACTCAGTTTGTCATGAAGGTCCTTAGCCAGGGCTAAATCCTGCTCATAGTATTTTACGGCATCCTGGTAGTTGCCCAAACAGTAGTGGGCATAACCCAGATTGTGACAAACTTTCCCTTCACTCTCCATGTCTTGGAGGTCAGGGGACAGTCGGAGGTACTGCTCATAGTAGGGCACGGCCTGAGGGAACTCTCCTCGAGAGCAGTGAAAGTTGCCGAGGTTGCCCAGAGCCCGCGCCTCACTCTGGACATCTCTGAGCTCACGAGCTATGTTGAGGTGGTTCTGATAATGCTGCAGAGCGCGATCATGAGCTCCCAGGGCTTGGTAAGCCACAGCCAGGTTGCCGTGAGTAGAAGCCTGAGAGGCCCGGTCATTGACCTCCATGGAAATCTGTAGCTCCTGGCGGTGGTAGCGAACAGCCTGGTCAAAGGCTCCGAGGGCATTGTAAGCATTACCCATGTTACCATAGGCACGGCCCTGAGCAGCATAGTCATTCAGCTCCTGAGCAATGGCCAGGTGTGTTTTGTGCAGTTTCAGTGCAGTCTCATACTCCCCCTTCATCTGGTGAATGATGCCTGTGAAGAGAGGAGAAAGAGCGAGAGGATGAAGTTAAAGACCCTTTCAGGGCAAAATTGTAATAGAGTAAAATTCAAGTGCCCTGTCAGCTTTCCATGCACAGAACAAGTCATTTGGTTGTTAAATGTGCTCTCTGGGCCATCTGTTCTCTGCTTACACAACATACTTTCCCACAGAATTATGGTCATTAAAATGTAGTGCAATCAGAGTTATTATAACACCAAAATAGAATATTTTGATTGTCTAAGCAGTCTGTGATGAATGTGTTTTACCAAAATCAACAACTTTTCCATAGGGTTGGAAAAACTTATGAGAAAAAATGATAAAAAGACAGGAAGCAAAAGTGTGTGTGTGTGTGTGCATGTGTGCGTGTCTTTAGAAAAACAAGTGTGGAGAAACAATAAATAATGGAGAACACACTGCATTGAGTATATTATCTCTGAGAAAATATCATCTGAAAAATAGTAGCTCAACGCCACAGCCAGGCATCTGGCTGATAATATGAAAGCAGTGACAGAGAAGGCAGTCTACAAGGCAAATAACTAAGTCCTTCATCCACTATACAGCCGGGCCATCAGTGCTTTGCTGCATCAGCATAGAGAGTAATCTGCTAGTAGGACTGGGGTACAGCCACTGATGGGACACCAGGGATTGAAATGGTTCTGAAGCCAGAGTGGGTGGGAACTAGTGTTGGAGAGAGACTCTGCGGCTTGTGGTGAGCATGTCATAGTGCTGCGGGGATTATTTGCCGCCATGTGTGTTTTCACATTTATTTCATCCATGACCTGCCACATTATGGGTCTTTGCAGAGACTATATAAACAATGGGACTGAAATTAAACAAATGGTTAGGTTTTATGATACATCTACATATCCATTAAAATGATGGGTCAATTAAAAGAAGCACAAAATGCTACTGAGAAAAGAGTTTTTATTTTTCTACAGTATAAGTTACTGGGCTGCATATTTGTATGCAGGGTTCACACATTTGTTTCTAGGTTGGTGGATAAGAAAAAAAATCACAAATGTGCATCATCAACACTCTAAATCAAGTCTGTGTGAAACCTGCATGAACTGGGTGTGTGAAAATTAAATGCAGAAAAAAGAACCCAGTAGTTTTTGTTTTTTTTTGCAGGCAGATGAGACTTCCCTGGGAAATCTTGAGACATCTCCTGCCTACTTATCCCACACTTCAGTATGTGGTGGAAAACCACCGACATCTCAAACCTCATTAGGTCACTGCTCTCAGGAATTGGTACACATATCCAGAGTACACAAAGCACAAGTACTGGCTTAAAAAAGTACTTGAATTAACATAAAAATAACACTTCAAACTGAAGTACTACATACATAATAATATCTACTTTAAGTAATACAAATCTAAAATCTATAGGTTTAATGCATGTGCAGATTTAATGAGAAAACAACGTCAAATATCTTATTTCTGCGAATTTATTTTCAGCAACATTCATGTCATTTTATACATTCAGATATCAGCTGCTCTTTGTTACTTTCTCTGTTTGAATCACTGATTCAAAATCAGAGAGAAGCTGTGCTACCAAATTATACCAGAAAAATTTAGTTTGTAAATGTTGTTACTTTAAAATGAAATGTAATTTGCTTGATTCTTTGGGCTACATAGAGTACAAATATAGTTTTTTAAGTCAAAATAAATGAATGAGGTGTAGTTGATGTGGTTTTTGGACTTGAAGGTTCTTTTGGCAAAGACATTTCAGCTTTTCCCTTCTTGGGAGCCATCCCTCATAGTGGAAGCACGTTAAAATTCACAGCAAGCTAGTTGGAAAAACACTGACAGCTCTCGCCACAAAGTCACTCCCAAGGTTATACTTTCCCCAATAGAGACTGATCTTACTAAGGATATAATGCCTACTGATGTATTACTAGCAAACATGTTCTGTGCTGCGGGCTAAAAATGGATCTGGGGCTCGGTGATGGACGGAGAGGTAAAGGAGACAGCCGGGACAGAGGCTGGGGGCTTATGGCTAGGTTTGAGGTTGGACTTGGAAGCCAAAATTGCCATAAGCCTTAGGCTATGCCTGGAGCCACACTTGAAGCAAGAAAATTCTTTCTGCCCCCTCCCCACCCAGATGGTAAAGGGATTATGGCATCCTCTGGGAATAGTATCCAGCAGGATAGTAAATAAAACCATATCAAACATGCTGGCAAAAACTGTTGGAACACAAAAATTGGGAATTAGTTAGGGGGTGTCTGGCTAAAGTGGTCGATGGGACATGCTGTCCAAGTCAAAATGATCCCCAAAAAGTATTAGTCTTGTGATTCCATTTAAGATCTAATTTGAACAACACTGTAAATCAGCGGTGCACACAAAATGCACAGTGAAGACAGTTAAAAACCAAGATAAGTACCATACCACATCATTCAAATACTCCTATACAGGATCCTATCCATCTCCCCATAACCAAAGACATTAAAAGCGTGGCAATATGTTGTCACCTTTCATTACACGGCTGGCTGTACATAGAGGGATATGCTGCAGTGATGACACTGAGGGATGGTGTTGTATTCTGACTAAATCACTGTGTTATTCCTCCAGGAGCTACGGCAGTCAGCACCGCTGCCAACATTTAGCCAACAGGATTTTAGCAGCAATCGTGCTACTGTGAGTAGGTCAAGATGATACCAACAACAGAGTAGAGATGACCAGCCTGAGCCCAAAATAATAACTTGGGTGTGGTCCTCATTTATATTTTAAAATGAAGATAACATTATAATCTACATTTATGTGTAAGAAGTAAAAACCAGAGCTCATTCTAGTCTCAACACAAGCAGCCTGGCTAATCTAAAATATCAAATATAGGGAAGTTAGTCTTTTATCCAACCAGGGCTAGCATATATACTTTAATACCCCAGAACACCTTTTATAATTAATAATTTCAGGAGTATTACGGGTCTGGGGTTAAGTCCAGATCCTCACTCGTAGTCACAGACATCTAATACAGTCTGACCGACAGTGAGACAGGAAGGTGGAAAGATAAAGAAGGACAAGATACAGATATATACAGGCATGATGAGTAGGTGGTCTGCCAACAGAAACATACAGAGTTCTGTTCTTGCTGTTTTCCTCTGCTCCAGTTTACCCTCGCCCCTCCTTCAGCCCACTAAACCAGCTGTCGCTATACTGTCCACGTGCATGATATCTGATTCCTCAACCACTTAAACCAACAATGTCTTCACTCAGATTTCTTTTTTTTTTGCACAGCACAATCGCCTCCATTTAGGAACAGATCACATTTCATGCTGAATTTGCAGATGTGCTGAAAAAAAGAGCACAGTTGCTTAATGCAGAAGAATGCTACAGCTCCTTTGTTTCATTAAATAGCTCTGCAGTGAGTAGAATAACTGCATGCAGTGAGCTAAACTTCAATGTAAGCACAAAGTCTTGTAGAGTGTGTTACACAGGCCTCTAGTCCAGTTTCTGGCATGTGCCTCAGCCAGGAGATTGAAAGAGGCCACAAAGGGGGAGGCAGGGTCCGTCTGCTGCTTCTCCAGCAAACAAAAATCCAAGGCCAAGCAAAGATCAGCTTGCTAGCAAAGATCTCTCCAGGAGAGTAACAAAACGCTGGCGTCTGTGTCTGGCACTGCGTCACAATTTCCCTTGTTCCCTGTGCCTTTCTCTTTTTGCACGTCTTTACTTTAAGTATTTACCTGGCTATTAATGGAGAGTTGAAATAGTCACCGTTCTCAGTCAAATGCAGTTTTATGTATTTGTTCAGCTCTCTCTCTGTCTTCCTCCTTACCGTGTTCTTTCATTCATCCTGTCTGGGACCATTAGAATCACTACATTCCTCTGTAAATTCAGCATTCTCCTGCTCCCTTTCCTGGTCAAACTAATAATATGTCTACAACCACTGTTGTGCAAAGGCTTAGGTACAAAACTAAATAATCTCAGTGCCCCAGGGAAGTCTGGTCCTGGTCGGTAGTTTGTTTCAGACCAGGACCAGGACCACAGCTGCTCTGCTGTGGTCAATCTGAAAACAGTGTTGACAACATACTGAATGTATGTCCTCGCAGGTATTGTTATTGTTTTTAAGATGACAAAAGTAATGACAGTATTGGTATAATCATTCATGATAATGGATATTTCCTTCTCTTTTAATTATCTGATTGTTTTGCCTATTCATATGCAATTTGCTTTAAACACAATTCTCTCTGAGTGAGATGCTGAAGAGCTCTTATACTCAAGGACAGTGTTACTATATAAAAGAAACTAATTCAATACAGAAGGCCTGTCCTGTTTTATAGAAACCAGAGACAAGATCTGAATACAGACCATCACACTGTATACATTCTGATTCTGTGCTGTTTTGTGAACTCTTTTTTCCTGTTGTTTTCCTCTTTCTGTTATTTGTTTGTGTGAACATCAGCAGGAAACATTCCCTAGGGCTGCTGGATATAAAGAAGGGGAACAATGCTTAATTAGGAATTTTACCTCCAGCCCTTGTAAGTGACAGAGTCGACTTTGCAAGTGACTACTTTGAGACATATGGTCAAAAAGAAGTTGTGAATTGAAAAAAAGCGAGAACAAGACAGACAAGGCAGGCTAAAACACAAATGCTTCCAAACAAACTCATTTACAGTCTCTTTGAAGTGAAACGCAGGGAAAAATAATACTATTTAGATTCTGTTTCATGAATACCAGAAATGTGAACTACATGGGATCCCACTGCTTCAGTTCTTCCTCTGATATTAAATATTGCTGACTAGGGGGTAAGTTAGCCAATTAATGAATAATAAATGGGGCTGCAATGCAACATTTTCAAATTCTTTATAGGTCAGAGTGTGCTGAGCCAGGGCTGCTAGTACCGCTGGGCATCATGGTTAGATATTAAAGCATGGCGTTTTCTATACAACTGTACCTCAGAGCCATGTCAGCTGCTGCTCCACCCACACTGCACGCAACATTAATGACAAGCTGGAAGGGCATAATAAAAGTTTGTTCTTTCCTGTTTCTGCAACTTCTTCTTCCTATCTTTCACAGAGTGATTTTTGCTTTTATCACTGCTCTTTAATCTTCCCTCGATCATCCTTCCCCTCTTTGCGCAGGGTAAAAGCGGCATTTTCTGAAGTCTGAAACAACATCCAGTTAGATTTAGCCCATATCCTCTTGTACTAAGCATGCTTGGGGGCAGTGACGATGGAATAACAACGCACGCCCCACTGTTGCAAACAAAAACAGCAACAACAATGGAGCAATTACAGACTGATGCTTCACAACCTCTACTTCATTCTCTGTTATCTTCATTATTCAGCTCCTCTTGAATCAGCTATTAAAGGTAATTAAGCGATTCATCAAGTCAGTTTCAATTACTGGGAGCTTGACAGCTGCAGATTACAATCAGTAGGGGTGAGGGGAGAGATGAAGAGAGTGCAAGATCAAAAAGTGAAAAAAAGAGGAAAAATTTGAGATAGACAAGAAGTACCAAGAGAGCAGACAGGGTTGAGACAGGCAGCGAGCTCCCCTGGGTGTCAATAGTTACTGTATCTACATGATGGCTCAGCTTGTCCAGGCTGTCTCCATGGAGCAACAGGCTTCATCACTGCCGCCCACACATTTAGCTTCTGCTCTGTCACCAGCTGGCACTCTTTGACACCACATCAGCTACACTATCATTACTCTTTTGTGGACTGGGAGAAATTAAATGTTGTGACTAATAATGAATAAGAGTGCTCTGGTTGTGGTAATGGCAATCACACTACAGATAGGAATACGTTTGCTCTCTGACTTAAAGTGCTCAGTCAAAATAAAGCTTACATGTACTCTAGTGTTATAAAAAGCTTTCAGAGACGCTGATTTACAAGAATCAGCACACATCAGATACAGTGCTCTAAAAAAGTACTTGCCCCCTTCCTGATTTTTCTTTTTTTAAAATTATTTTGTATATTCATCATCAAACAAATTTTAATATTTAATACAAAAATAACCCAAGTAAATACAAAAGGCTTTTTTTAATGATGATTTTATTTGTTAGGGTAGAGTTCCAAGTTGAAAAGTGAGGTTTAGGGGGGAAATTACTTTGTTGTATAGTACAAGGCAGGTTTGGGCAGCTTTTTCCCTTATTAAATGAAATCATCATTTATAAACTGCATCTTGTATTTACTCTGGTTATCTTTGTGTAGTATTAAAATCAGTTTTATGATCTGAATGATTTATGTGTGACACAAAATAAAAAATCAGGAAGGGGACAAATACTTTTTCACAGAACTGTATGTGTGGGAACAAAGAGCAACACAAGATATGGGACCATTAGGCTGGTCAAAGGATGACTTCAATTTATGTTTGGCTGATTAACCCCACTCTCAGCCTGCACATTTACACACATTAGGTTAAAAAATTAGTTTGGGAGGAACTATTATGCCTCTCAGTTTTCCATTAGAGTCAGGTTTACAACTCTCTTGATGGCTATCATAACTCATCCAGCATAAGTTGTAATTTCCAGATTAAATAAAGAAGAACTGGCCGTATCATATATCTGTAGGGTAGTGGATATATAAAAGCAACATCTTTATCCTCAAGTTCCTTTCATCACCATCACATCATCAGTTTTTAAATAAAGACCTGATCACATAGCTTAGCTTAGACAGTAACAATTGAAGGTGAGAGGAGACTCCATTAATGTGGACAAATTACCCATGAAAAATTGAATCTACTTTTTTTTAACATTTTTTCATTTATAACTATAAGTCATCAGTTTCTGCCCTGCACTCTTCAAGGCTTACATAATTTACAGGATAATGCAAGCCATGCCTGCTGTCCTTAAAAGCAACTTTGCACCAAGCTGTGATGTCTCTCCCTAAGAGTAGAAAATGGCCAATCATTTTAACTGAAAACAACAACAAGTAAACAGTTTGTTTAAATGAAGACAAACAAACAAACTCAGTCGACAGCACAGTGAAAACACTATCAGGAAATGGAAGCTCTCAAAACATGTATCCTCAAAACAATAAAAGGGCATCCAGCTCTGTTGCATTTTAGCATGTTTCTGAACAGTGACATTTGGTTTTTTTTCTGTGCTGTCTTATTTGAGCCAGTTGGGTCCATGTAGCTAATACAACACAAGAATAACAATCACAGTCCTGTGTTACAACAGTCAGTAAACACTACTGTACTTCCAGACTGCAGTATTTCTTGCTATCCAACAGGTGCTTCCTTATCTCTGTCAATATGAAAAAACATAATCATCATATGCACTGCTGAACACTATAACCTTTATTGTCTTGCACTGCAAAGGTCAATGAGGAATCTCAGAGAAAGACCAAAGCCATTTTCACAAATGCACTCCAGACAACATCTGCAGAACATCTGGAGAATCAGGTCCAGCCATTGTATGAAGTTATGTATTCACATATGCAGCATATAACAGAGAGATAGTCTGAGTCAGATGCGTTGTCACTTGAGGAACCAGTCAATCTGGTTTTGATAAGCTATGGTCCCTGGGTAGAGCATGCAGGAAGGACATTGTGACGACAAATGTACACCATGAAAATGGTGAAGTTTTATTTCTACAGCACATGAAAGTAGAGTCAGTCACATGATTAGAAAAGATCAATTTAAATCTGTGTAATTGGATCAATTAAAAGGGAACACCTCCTCGATTGCTGTGAATACACTGGACAATTACCTGTTCTATGGGCACAGGGATTCACCCTAACAAAACACAAACTTTGTATCTGCAGGATAACGTACGAAGGATAACTCACACGGGTATCGTTTATTGAAGTTCAGGGTTCCGGTCTATGTGTGAAAGCAGCCATACATATGCTAGGTGCTGTAGAAGCAGATGGATTTCAAGCTGCTGTGAGAGAGGACAGTACTCTAAGGGATCCCACTGATGAATTGTGACAATTCATGTATAACTGAGAGATTCACTCATATGACGAATTCCAATATGTAAGCAGCAGCTCAATCAATGCACCCACTCCAGTGATGGCTTTTTCACTTCTTCTTAACATAGTATAGCATCCTGCTCCACTCAAATCGCACCCATATACTCAGAACAGGGGAAAACCGTCTTTACATAGCTTAAACCAAAGGCTTACATCCAAAAGAAATATAGATCAGTGTATTGCAACAAAAGAGTTTTGACTGAAAAGCAGAATTTAAGTAAGGCTTGTGAGAATTTGAAGCATGGTGCTCTTATTCAGCATGTCAAATGTTTCCACATACAATAAAAGATCTACGAGGACCATATGGAAAATTTTGTCCATGTTATTAGTGCTTAACAGTATGTTTGTTTAGTATGTTGCATACATACCCAGATTGGAGGAGGCTCTTCCCTCTGCGGCCCTGTCCTTCAAACCCTCAGCTATAGAAAGCTGCTGTTCATGGTACTGTTTCGCCCTCTCCAAGTCCTGCATGCAGCGAGCAGCATGACCAAGTCCGGCGTAGGCTCTCATCTCAATGGATTTTTCCTCCAATTCCTGGGCAAGCTCCAGAACATGAGTGTGATAGGACATGGCCTTGTCAAAGTTACGGTGGTAGTGGTAGGCACTGCCCAGGTTACTATAGGCCCGAGCTTCCTCTCGTTTATTTTCTAGGGCCTTGGCAATGCCCAGGTGCTGCTCGTGGCATTGGACAGCATTGTCAAAATCTCCCATGGCAATGTAGACGGCCCCCATGTTTCCCAGCTCACGAGCCTCAGACAGCTGATCCTTGGACTGCTTAGCCAGTAAGACACACTGCTTGTGGCTGGCTAGGGCATTTGGATAGTCCCCTATGGCTGTATATACATGGCCCAAGCTGCTCAGCGCCATTGAAGCAGCCTATAAATAGAGACAGAGAGAAAAATAGACAGAAAGTAAGAAAAACAGCAAGATAATAAACTGTAGTTAAATGAAAAAAATCTAATAGCTCCATTAATTATACCTGCATCCCATCAACAGTGAGTAATTATATTGCTTTTGCATCACAGATTCACAGAATTGTATTTCACCCTACTCACACTCTAACATCGCTTTAGTTAGAAGTACTGTACATCAAATGAAGAAAATGGTGAAGAAAATGTCATAATCAAAATTCCCAAATCTCATTGCACAGAAACCAAACAACCAAAAAAAATCTGATTTGATTCAGTCTATGCTACGCATGGAGGGGGGTAAAGTGTGATGCAGATCAACGCAGCAGTTGACTAGTTTTAAAGCTGTCAGTTTGTCTACTGCAATCATGCATCATGGCATGCCACCACCAACAGAACAAAGACACTGCTAATCAGGAAGGGGAAAGGAGAAGGGATTTGCTTCAGACCTGAGCTATGGGGGACCAACCACTGACTGTTGCCAAGCCAAAAGCACAGCAAACAATGTTTCATGTATTCTAATCTACTCTACTGTCCATTTTATCAAGCGGTGTCCACCTGTGTAAATAAAACTACAGAGAGCAATGGTTACTGCTAAAGGAGAGGAGAGTTTTAGTTGTGGAATGAAGTGGTTTCACAAAATGCAATCTTGACCTCTTATGTGACACATTCACTGCAGACTTATTAACTGCTTATTCAGAGGGTAAACAGCTGGGAATTGGGGTCAGCTGTCTTTGTGAGAACAGATGTTCAATTAATCATGCAGGACCAACTAATAAAGCGTCTCCTTCCTCAGCATGATCTAGCCAGGAAAGGGTTTGGATCTAGGCCAGATGACAGGACAAACACCCTGACAGTGAAAGCCACAGTGCTGCCCCTCTTGGAGCCTTAGCAACAGAGATGACCTAATGCATCCTGGGAGCAAAATCAAAAGTCAGCTGCAGTTAGAGTCTAAACTACTCAATGTAGTTACTGCTGTAATACATCTAGTTTTAATAGGCATATGTTCCAAAATTAGACCCCTACATCTTGAATTCAAAAATTTGCATAGATATTATTCCACAAATACATCAATATGCAATCTGAAGAAATGTGCCCACAGAGAGAAGGACACATTTTTATTTTGCTCTGGTGCCATATAGTAAAAGTTACACTGAGTAAATGAAAAGCAAAGCACATTGTTGGGAAAAAATCTATATCATGGAACACTTATAAAGAAAAACACTTAAGTTTTGAATCGTTCATACATTATTTTTCTGAATGCATGCATGCACCTCACCTACCTATCTTTCTTTCATTTCACATGGCTGCTGATGCCTGGAACCAATTACCTGCTGACATAAGGACTTCCAGCAGTTTGCTAAAGTTTAAAGACTCGACAAGGCATTATACAGGCCCAGGGAGGCAATTACCCTCCGTCACAACTGTTGCTGTTTCATGTTCGCAGATAGCCTATCTAGGGCTGCTCAATTACATGTGCCTTTTGAAGCTTCGCTCCATCTCTCTGACTCAAACTTCTTCTTTTCTGAGCAGAAAACAGAGATGATTCCTCATCTCTGTCTGCCTTCAACTGAGTGCAGTGAGAGACATGGGAAGAGAAAGTGAGAGGGGGAGCGCAATCTTTCTCCAGTTGATACGAGTTGCTCTTGTGATCAGTGTCCCTCTAAAGTGAGACTGCAACGCTGCATTTTCTATTCAGATGGAAGTCAAGATAGGCTGATAATGAGGAACCATCCTTGCCAGTCACAGAGAATGCACTGTGTTTGGCTCAGGGACAGACACAAAGGGCAATATCTTGTTCACTTCTGACTGCAGCCTACTCCCACCACTGCTCATTGTATCGCCCTAGCAGTATTGCAAAATAACTTTCCTTCTGGGAGAGAATAATTGGCCGAAATACATAATTTCTGCCAAATTGACTTCATTCTAATTTTATTCCATTTTTTTCTGCATGTATCTGTCCTCCTCACTCCTTGTTCTGAGTCACCCACCCATTCCATCTCTCTCAATCCATTTGCAGAGTCAGATCTGACTGTGTTTACAGAGTCCAGCACTTCTCCGGATGTGTGCTGATTTGATTAATCCTAATACTGTCCTTTATAAACTGTTGATAAACTGTTAGCTCTTATCAGCAAACACATTTTGCACCAAGGGTCTTCAAATGAAAGGTAAACTAGTTCTGCCTAGAAGAGAGGAGAGAAGAAGAAGGGAGGCATCAGGGGAGGGCTAGGATGACATGTTAATCAGAAATTCTTGGCTCCAACAACATTATTCCATTTCTTCCCTCTGACAAGGACAGTGGTTTAGGATTCCTTGCTGATTCTCCTCTCTCAGCCTCCTCCACTAAGTATGTTTATATTCTGCAGCACATTAGAGATATGGCTTTTGCAGCACATGTTAGAGGTAATGTATTGTACTTAGCATAATTAGCCCCTTATGTCATGCAGCAGAGCTGTTCTTAGATTTGGTGTTATGTGGGTTTTGTGACTCTGAACCCCTGGTGTGTGTTTTATTTCTTACCCTGGTACAGCAGAGAGCTGCCCACCACCTCACTGCTGTTTTGAGCTACTATGGTTATGCCTCGCCTTGCAGCTGTGTGAATATGTCTTTGAAAATCCTTATTTGACTTTGGACTATGTGTTCACTTATATTCTATGCAACAAAGCTATCATCACAGTCTGGCAGAGTTTATGGGACAAGCATGGTCATCACTGTAACTGGTTCCATTAAGGCCTAGCAACTCAATTCACTTTAATTCAATTTAACTCATTTATATACTGCCAAATCACAAAAAAAGTTTCTTACAGAATATAACAATACAGCTATATATAGTTTTAAGCATACACTGGTTGACAGAGGAGAGAAAAAAATTGCTTAAACAAAAGAAACCTCCAGCAGAACCAGGCTCACTGTGGGCAGTCATCTGCCTCTACTGGTTGGGGTGAGTGGAAAGAGAGAGAGGAAAGAAGCCTTGAAAAATGGTATTATTGTACGCATAACTATGATTGTGCAGAACCTATTTCTAACCACTAGAAAAGCATTAGAATCTATTCCTTATTCTGTACTGTACATGCTAGTACATTTTTTTAGAGCGACATATTGTACTGTAGCATTGCACATTCGACCTTGACAGAGGCCACCTGGAAGTCTTGCAGATGTCTCTACCACTTAATTAATACCCAGAGTTAACCCCAAGATGGAATACATATCAGTATACATATTATCTTATGGTCATTGGGTGACTGAAGTGAGAGTATTCTAGACAAATTACACAGTATTTCTGATTAAATCATTAGAGGTAAAAAAAGAAAAGAGAGTGATAGTGATAGAGTGTGTAAGAATTGGCATGATATAGGGAGAGGAAAACTGATAGGTGTGGGTGTTAAAGAGCCCAAAATTTGCCCTCTGTCCTAACAGTATGTCCTGTAGGAGAGCAAGACAGCCACTACTTCAGTAAAGTGCTGTTAATGAGATTATATGGGGGAGGAGAGGAGTCACCCTCTCTGTACAAGAGGGGATGGAGAACATGTTTGATTCCATTATCACAGAGGTGGGAACAACCCTGTCTTTCTCTGCACTAATACAGCTGTAAAGCCAACAGCCTGCAAAATATAATAAAATAAAAGCTGTACACAGATGCAGACAGATTAAAAAACAACACACTCTTAGGTTTCTTTGTACTGCTTACCAGGGTTAAAATAGATATGTCTCAGCTGCTTGTGACAAACTCAGAACATGATATGATAGTGATTATGGCTTAAAACTCAAGAAAATAAAAAATCCAGTATCTCAAAATATTTCATTTTAAGATTAAATTGCTATTCATACAGAATAAACACCTTGCATCTGTGTGTCTAGTTCAGGACACGCCACCACAATCATGGGGAAGACTGCTGACTTCACAGTTGTCCACAATACAATCAGAACACCCTTCACATGGAGTGTAAGCCACAGAAGGTCATCAGTGAAACGGTTGCTCACAGAGAGCTTTATCGAAGCATATTCACGGAAAGTCAACTAGAAGGGAAAACTGTGGTAGCAGAAGGGGCACAGGCAACAAGGATGACCTTGGCCTTCAGAAGATTGAAAGCAGAGAAAATTCAAGGACTCAGGAGAGATTCACGCTTCACGAGGGTTGGAGTGAGGCTGGAGTCAGTGCAGGAGCCACCAGGCACTGATGTCTTCAGAGAATGGAAATCAGAAAAAGGTCCCATAGTGTGGAGGAAGAGTGGAGAGGTGAAGAATCCAAGCTGCTTGATGTTCAGTAAGACTCCACAGTTGCTGATAATATGGGGTGCCGTGTCATCTTCCTATCATTTTTAATTATTATTAATTGTTTCACCAATAAAAATAAGTGAAAAATGATTAATCACAGATTTGATTAGTTAACCAAATACACATTTTCTATCAATAGTCAAGTTATTAATGAACTGTATCAGTACTAAAAACCTACTAAATTTGTAAAATAAAATATAATTATAGAGTGTGTCCAAAAGCTACTGTAGATATGCTGTGTTTTGAGCATACACTTCTGTTTAATGCCTGGGTTGAACATCAGAGAAATAAACAAGCCACTATGATACCAATCACTTCAAAAAGATGACCGAAAACACTCCATACACTCACACACACAAACACACACTATCTCAGAGTATTTCAGTGCACATGCACACACAAACAGCTGTCTAATTAAAAGGCAGTGCAGAGGGAAGGTGAGGACGGCCACGTACTAGTGTCTCCCCTAACGAGCTAGGCTCAGGCAGCAACAGGAGCTGGCTGGCAGAGAACAGAACCGAACACCGGAGGGAGAGAGGGGTGTGCAGAGAGCAGAGTGGGAGGAGTGGGGCAGATAAAAGGCGAGGGGAGAGACTGTGTTTGAAGGATGAGAGAAGAGAATACTGGAGACATCCCCAGGGCGAGGAATGTCTTTAGATCTGAATTCACCTGCCGAGATGCTTTTTGACAAAAAAAGGAAACATCTCAACTGTAATAAACCCAAAGACGGAACAGACCAGTCAGAGATCCTTTCAAATAAGCCTGAACGATGCTTTCTGAAGGTGCATGTTCTTGTTTGTATGTGCATCTATGCATAAAAGAGAGAGAAAAGGAGGGGGTATAGAGGAGGCATGTCAGTGTTAAGATTGGGGGTGGGGATAGATATGGTAAAATATTCAGGTAGTATTATGGATGTATACTCCATTCTCTCCCCTTGCTCTGTATTTGCACAGATATGGATCCTATGGGAGCCACCACTAGATGAGCCAAATGACTGCCTCTCTGCCATATCAAAACCTTCTGCTTTTTTGAGCAGGCAAATTCTGTGCTCTGCCAAGCGAGGGCAGGTACAGCTGTGCCTGATTGCGCTCTCTCATAAACATACTCACCAGCATACACATACACAAACAAACACACACGCGCGCGCACGGAAGGATCCAGTAGTCCACTGAGGATGATAAGCCCAGCACAGGCCAAGTTGGATTCAACTTTGCTTCCACTGGAGCCAAATGAAAGACCCCTTTCTGTCTACCTTTCCAAGTTTCGAAATAATATTCATGAAAGTAATAACTCTTTCCAGGTGGCATTGTCTGCTATACCTTATTTTGAAATGCCTATTTACAAAATTGTTGTTTTTATTTGTTTCAGAAGAAAACAAATACAGATATCACAAACTATGATATAAATATATGTGTTATATTATGTTATATAGCTATTATTTAATCAATCATCAGTGCCTATCTGATCTATTTACAACGATGAGTTTCTTATTTCTCTATGACCTGTTGACCTCCAGCTTGCAGATAAATGACACCAGGGGGCCAGCGTCTTGATAATTCCTTTAGCCTTCACTGGATACGTTTACAAAGGATTGATTGTCACCTAAGGTCAAGCTATGGGTAAGGGCACTCGTGACAACTGCTACACTGTCTATCAGACTGTCTCCAGCTTTAATGGTTGCATGCACACACACACACACACACACACACACACACACACACTGTACACACTAAGAAAAAAGTAGACACGCAAACACCCTTAAAGCATCACATGAAGTGGACTAATGATACAGACAGGCAAAGCTTTTGCTACTAGTGGTGCCAGGAATATAGTGGATCATTTGTGGTTACTTCCCAGAATACAGTATATTCACTCACACATCCTTACACACAGACACAAAGTAATACATAAATATAACTAATCTATCCCAGCTTTGTGGGTTATATCTGTGTGTGTATGTGCATTTCTGTATGTGACCACATTTTTGCATTTGCATATATTTGTGCATTTACACTAGGCATATACACTGGGTTTTGGTATGTGCCTGCATTTTTTGAGGCTATATTGTGCAGAATGAGGGCAAACAGGCAGTCGAGAGGAAGAAACACACAGTAAAATTGGACCTGACAGTCTCCATTAGTGCTGGTGTAAAATTTGACTGCTCCCTTCTAGTGGTGTGGGATCTTGATATTAAAGACTGCCTCTCTGTGACAATGCACAAGACAAAACAAGGTTTATAGAAATGGCCAAATGTTAAGTGAGGAAAAGAGAGGGAGGGCAGCACGGTTACTGAGCTGGAGCTTGGCTAATCCCCAAAAGCCCCTACCTCAGTCTCAGTGCCTGCCCCTCGTGTAAAGATGTCAACATTGTTTGAATGCAAAAGCAGCCCTACTGCCTTCTGATATAAACATATGAATCTAAAGTGTGGTTTAGGAGGAAACTGAAGAGGTGACACACAGGGGAAATGGGGCATTTTGAATCTTAATATACTCTAAATCGGAGCAAACACTTGAAGGGATGCATGGGCTGCTATTCATTTCTATACTAAAGTCAAATCTCCACGGGCATAGTTGTGTGATGCCTGCTGGTATAGGGAATGAATTCTTCAGAGACCTTGTGGTGACAGAAGGGAAAATCAAAGTGGTGCCTGTAAGTCATTCCAGGAGGGGTTTGAGGTAAACATCAAGGTTTTTGCCACAAGGTTTGGCCTCAAGTTAGAGACAAAGCAGTGAGTGGAAAACACCATCTCTAAACACTAACATGAGTTAAGAGCGGTAAAAATGACAATGTTGAATGTAATCAGAAATATCTGTACTCATCTTAGTATTAGACATATATTTTGTGCCTAACCAAAACAAAACAGCAGGGAACCAAAATTTAACACACCAAGAGTCTAAAGTTAGATTACAAAGGATTCACATCTGATGATACGTCATTTTCAAAGTCTATCCATTAAAAGCTAATTAACTGTTGTTATGGCTTACTGCTGGGTCTGAGGACACAGTGCCAAATATAGCATAGCTTGCAGGCCCCTGCTTGCATCTGCAAGCATTCAGCAGGAAACCAGGCAGTCAGTCCAAGGACACAGGATTCAAGGGTTATTCAAGGGCCTTTTGGAGGCCCCAGGATATGAGGAACTGTCCCTGTCAATTCACACACACACGGGACAAATCAGGCCTGAAATATAGGACTACATAGTCCAACTCTTTTGAATGGGACAGAAAATTCCATTTGTTAGGTAGCAGTGGAGAGGAGAGGAGAGAAAAGGAGAGGAGAGATAAGGAAACGTAGGTTAAGGTCTGAGGACCCAGATCAATATGAGCTGGCCAGAGCTGCTGCCTGGAGCAGCCTGACACAATGAAAGAAATGAAGAGTGACAACCAAATGTCCAGAGTCTCAGCACCTCACAGATCTGAGCTTTTGTGCTGCTCTCCTCTGAGCTATCTTCAACAGCAAGTCGCTCGTGCCTAATGGGTTTAGACCGCATCAGATTTCTGTGAAATACAAGGATGCATAGCTGCCCTCAGTTGGTCTGTTTTGAAATGTGTTTAAAATCAGTGTTTAAAGCACCAAAGACTGGTATAAAATAAGTGGTATAAAAGCAAGCTCTAAGTGATAACTAATAAGTTAATGCATTATCCTTCACTTCACCTTCACCTTGTGTGAGTCTTTTCTTTTCATATATAAATGCATGTCATATATTATATTTAAATCCATATCCTATCCATGTGTAATCAGTGTGTGTGTGTGTGAAAAAGTACTGCACATACTCAGAACGAACTATTCCCACCTCTGTCATCTTCTGTTAACATAACACAATTGTGACTGCCACAAACCAAAATGCTTAAGTCTCTCTGTGTTTTGGTTTAATTATAAGTTAGAAACAATCGCTGTCCTGTAAGTGAACTGGATAAATGAACAGTTTGACTGTTTAGAGACAACCAGAACAACCTTGTACACAGGAGAACAAAACAAAATCTGCAAATCAAATTTCCATCAAGCAGCTGAAAAGACAATGTTCATCCATTCCAACAATATGTCAGCAAGAAACTGTTTGCCAACATATTCACCATAAAAAAGGAAATGTGTTTTGAGCTTCTTTGTCTGTGTCCAAAAAACATTTTATTTTTAAATTAAGTTGCTAGACTTATTAAAATTACTAATCAAAGATGAGAAAAGAAATTAAATTTATGAATATATGTTATTAGGACAATTTTGTTGACAAATAAACACACAGAACATGAAATGTCATCTGCACCACATCAAGTCATCTGAATATTTACTGCCAATCAGTCATTTGTACAAAGATTCAACATAAAAATGTCAACAAACTGTATATAAAAATCCTAATCGCCCAAACTAATCTCCAATCTCTTAGCTGCAAGTGAAATAACCAGCTCAAACGTGCCTTTGCTGACTCTTCTTATGCTGTGAAGTTTTGGGTGAGAAAATCCACGAAGGACCTTGTGCTACCTCCAGCCCGGCACACAAACCATTTAAATCCCTTCCTCCCTCTGTGCTTTTCTTCCCCAAATGTAATTACAAGCCTGGTGAGAGTGGCTACTGTGGCCTGGGAAGCCTGCAGAACACAGCATCAACACCAACACTCACAAGACGAAGCTGTCGCTCCAAAGCACCTATGCACCTCAGTGCTCCATAGACTTCCAAGTGACACCAGACTAACCCCATGCTTTCAGCACCACTGGCTCCTTCTCTTTAGCCCCAGGCAGACAGACCTGGTCTGCCTGATAAAGACTAAAAAGAAGATCTTGCTACCGGGCTGTATTATCACATTCATGTACACATTATGCACATATGCACACATACACCCATGCTCCTAAACACATGTCTGTACACACTACCTCCTACTGTGACAGAGATTTGAGACCATGAGGATGGTAAGCTCCCTTAGTGCAGCATGATGAAAACCAAATCCTAGGGACATTCCTCTCCATGTCGTATGCAAGACACACTTCTCCTGGGCATGTCTGCGTAGCTATTTTGTATGTCTGTGTGTTTAAGGCAGGAGGATCAAAATCTGAATTGTCTAGGTTGTTTCCTTGAATCTAAAATTGCCAGGACAGTATATGAATGTCATCCGCATAGAGCTGTATGATGATGATGCCATTCATTTGAGGATAATATAGGCTACCAAACCAGGCCAGGAACCAGGACATAGAAATAAAGATGATGGCAGATGAAAGATCAAATATGTTCCAGGCTGTAGAGTGGGGAGTGGTGCAGATGAGCCAGGAAGAGACGATCAGGAAATAATCGTAGCTTTTAAAGCCCGTTTTCCGGGAGATGCTGGGCCACCTGCCAGTGATGCCTCCAGCTGTTAGCACAAGCCACAAGGCTGTGATTGACAGGGAGGGTAAATAGTTGCTAGCAGGGGCCCTGATTGTATCTCTCGCCTCTAGCAGAATAGAAGCCAGACTGGAAAGGTGATTGGCTTTTGTTATAGCCATTCAGCCATAAATTAAGGTAGCATCTCAGCTGAGCCATCCAATAATGCACATTTCCTTAGAGCTGCTTTACAACCCACCCTGTGCTCCCCCCTGAAAAAAACATACAAACACACCTAATATGTCCCTGCTACTAAAAAGAGCAACATATCCTAATGGAGAAAGACACATTGAGGAAAAAGGAGGCAGAGCTAGAAAGAGAGAGACAGCGGAGAAGGGGGGTATGTTTATCAAACACTTTGCAGGGTCTGTGTTGGAAATTGAAGGCATGATTTTTCTGGAATGCTGGTTGTCTTCAGGTCACGCAATGTAAGAAGGGGGTTTTGCCAGCGTAGGAGGAATATTTGGCTCTGCTCAACTCTCCCCAATGACGACAAGCTAAAGTTAAAAGAAGGTGCTCCAGGTGTGGGAAACTTTGTATGCTAAGCAATAGCTGAACAATGTTAGCTGACTCAAAGCAGAGTCATAACCAACCGAGTTCTGCTCCCACCAGTCAAGCACAAGAATTAAAGGACAAACACCAGTGTGGCTTCAAACAAAGTGGATTTCTGTCTGTGTTAGATTGGCCTCTTCACACTGGAGTGATGGAGCAATCCCAGACCACTTTTGCACTGCCATTAAGTGACAGGATGCAGGCTTCACAGCCATAACACACGCCTAACTGCTGTTTAACAAAGGCATGCAGACAAGTTTAGAGGACCTAAGAAAAAGGGAGCAGGGAAGTGGGTGGAAATGAGAAAGGAGGGGTGGGAGGGGGAAGGGGTTAGAAGTAAAGCTGAGCCAACACCAACAACTATTACATGAGTCATCCCACATCTGCAGCAGCGAATGGCTGGGCCTAAACTAAGGTGGACAGTAACCAGATCTTAGCAGAATGAGCATGAGAATGGACACACTGCTACAGTATGTACAGTTCATTCCAGACTAAATATGACTTTTTACATAATAGTTCCCGTACTGCATTAGGCTTGATGTCCTGTACGATGTAGGCTTCGCATGTCATTGCCATGTACCATTGTGCACTGGTGTTTCATCACTCTGCAGTTAAACTTCTGGTTGTCAGTGGGGTTTCTATACCACTCTTTAGCGCTTCTTCGACACTATGTTGTGAATATGGTTGTGCCAATAAAACCATCTTGAATTTGAAAGTAAGTGAATTGTCTCAGAGTTGGAGGTAATAAGATAAGATACACTTTGAGTATTCTAGGGCTGATGTCATCAGGTCCCTTTGCCTTGGTGGTGCATGCATGTTCTATTGGAGTACTGCAGGTTGCAGGGATGATGTGTAGAGATACAGAGGCATCAGTTGAGGTGTTGTTGGAGGTGAAAGAGACGTAACCAGCAGAGGTGATGTCATATCTATTAAAGAACAGGTTTAGCTCGTTAGCAAACTCTGGGTCTCCTTTCACAGCTGTGTGTGATTTGTTTTGGCCTGTCATTGTCTTGGAGCTCCTCCCTATCTCTTCCCATGAACGCCCTCTTCTTCCTGTTGAGCAGACCTTTAATGTCCTTGGTTATCCGTGGCTTATTGTTGGTGAAATAACAGACTTTTTTAGAGAGCATGACACTGTCCTCACAGAAGTGGATGTAGTCCGAGATGCAATAATTGAGGCCTTCAATGTTCTTGCCATAATCCTCCCATGAAAAGGTTCCAGCTGGTAACACTGAAGCAGTCCTTCAGCGCTTCCTCAGCCTCCTTTGACCAAACCTTTTGACACCTTATGATAGCTGACTGCTGTCTTGGGCTTGTACGCTGGTAAATGCATCAACAGCATGTCATTTTACTGAAATTACTGCAAGAAGAGACAAGGGAGATGTTGAAGGACTGGGACTATATGAGAACCTGGATTTCCTAGAGTGTGGGCCAATCGTTGTTGTTCATGTCTGTGTCACTGCAGAGGAAGAGGTACATCAGGCTAAGGCCTAGTGTATGTGGCTACCGGATGCCTAAAGCATAGATTAGATGAGGATGCAAAAATAAAGCTTTACTTTTTATTTAATAAGAATGTGACAGTAGTATCTGACACTAAAGTATCCGATACTGTTCTCCTTAAATTTGGTTTTGTTGCTTTTCTACATTTTGAGAACTTCACAAAGACAACCTAGTTTAATGACACACTGACCCAGACGTAAGATCCTATTTGTGTAGCCATTCTCTATTCAGTGTCTGCCTGAAAGTGTATCAGTCCAAATATAAGGTATGCAATAAACAAGCAGAGTGTACACTGGAGACAAACCCATAGAAAACCCATCAACTCCTGGAGGGTGAGATGCCCATAACAGCCATAAAGAGATTTTTGTCTTCTGAGCTGCAGGCATACACGTACAAACACACAAACTGCACCCACATACAAAGACAATAGTGAAAAGGTCCCTTTTGTCAGCTCAACACAGATGAAAAGCTACCCACTGCGAACTTCAATCACACTAGAAAATGAGTTGGAGACATGCTGTAAGCCCAACAGTGTCATTAAGCCTGTCAGTCAGTCCCCTGGAGTGTGGGGAAGGGGAAACTGCCTTCAGCCTTCTTCAGTGTGCCATGTAACCCTGAACTAGACCTGGAGGTATTGAGAGCCCCTCCTGTGCTGGATGTACTGTATGTCTGACACAAGGATAATGAAGCTTTAAGATTATAAATTCAGCTGAATGTCTATAAACCCACAAATGTCAAACATCCAGACAAAGGAAAAATGCATATTCTAATGGTGTTCAGGGTAGATGATAACAAACAACGATAGCTGAAATCCCATCATATATGTTCCCACGCATTAAAACCCACTATGTAAGCACAGCCACTCACACAGAGACAGAGACATGCACAATACATAGAAGGAGATAAGCCTCTGCATGCTGTCAGAGTCTGGTGTGTGATTGGCCTCTGTGGAGCTGCTGCTCTCTCATCATTAACTCTTCAGAGTTAATGATGAGAGATCACGCTAAGCTTCTCTGAATTGTGATGAAGTCAAAAACGTGCCCATGCACATATTCACAGATGCCTAATTTATTACACACAAGCACTCGCATCACTGCAAACACTTCCTTTATCACCTCAATCACAATACAATTATAATATATATATGTAATTCAAGCAGTCACGTGCTAAAGAACAAATTTAATATTAAACTCCGTATGAATTAGTGTATGATCATTTTTTAGGGACATTACAAAACTTAAAATCACTTTTATTGTCAAGAATCACACTTTTTAAAACTCCATCTTACTGTCCACTTTATCACAATGTGCACTCATCTGAGTCTCCTTCAGTTATATCTATGCACTACGCACATCACTAAGTAAAGTGTTTAACTTTTTAACTTGGGTTTCCACTTCTATGTTTTTAATAAAAAAAACAACAAAGCACAGGGTCTTTATAGTAAAGTGGGAAATGTAACATTCCTTCTCATGATTAGGTCTTCATCAAGAAAAGAAAACATGATTCATTGGAATTAGTGCTCTAATATATTTCAATTATTATTATTATAAAACCAAAACCTTGGTCCATAGTCACTTAACACCACTAACCTCCCTTCATTTGCAGTGTATATGAATGGTTTTGCATGTGTGTGTGTGTGGCACCACAAGATAACCACATACCTCCAACCTGAGATGGCTACTCCTTGCCAAAAGCAAAAGCCAATGGCTACAATTAAATCTGCTGACAGTACCAGGAATAGCTACTAACGTTTCAAAATTGAGTCGGGTTACAATAAAATACCAGAACAGTCTTTACCTCTAGGCCCTCTACTGAATATTTTACAACCTTGATTGGTCCCTTTGTCCATTTAAGACAGCACATTCAAGAACTTTTTCTGAGGCTGATGTGTAGCCAGCTAAGCTCCATCTCAACTGTTATTTAGAGACCATACAATGTGTGCTGCAAGGTCAAGTATAAGCAGAACCCGTAGGCCATACCCTCCTAAGATGGAGTGCTTTCATTTCACTCACTTGGGGCCTTGTATTTTCTCTCCATTTTATTGCTTTCTCTGAGCACTTTCCACAAAGACACATTCCACCTCCTCATACAGACACAGGGCTCCTATCCAAGAGAGAGTGAGGAAGGTCTGGATACTGTGCCATAGGGACAAGATTGCTGACACTGCTGTAACTTGGGACAAAGGCTAAAGATGGGAGTGGAGAGAGACAGAATGAGAAAGAGAAAAAGAGCAAGTCTCAGTGTTTAGGAGTTGTTAGGACGCTTTAGCCGAGCCAAACTGAGGATCTATAATCCCCCTCTTTGGCGTGATGTCGGGGAGCCTTGCAGAACACCATTTCCTCATTCTGAAAAAATGCTGTCTCCTACATCCCAGTGTGTGCAGCAGCTATATATAAAGCAAACATCAAACACTTGTAGCTGCGCTGACCTTTCTCTCCCTAGGAGACCCCTTGTTCCCTCATAATACAGAAACCATTCACAAAACACACACACTCCACCACAACATCTGAATTTCACCTTATCTCTAAGGACAAGTTTGTCTGTTTTACAGATGGCCAGACGTAAGAGCTAATCTGGTTCCTATATTTGACTTCACTCTTAAAAGATCTGAGAAAATGAAAGCATAAAAGGAGGACAGACAGGAACAGGGGAAAGTGCAAAAGAATGATGAAAAAATGAAAATGAACTTGAAGTAGCTCCCTTCTGTGTGACTTGTGTGACTCTGTGTGAAAATGACTTAAGCCTTAAATGTAATGAAGAAAAGAAGACATTAATGTTGCTTCACACTCATCTTTATGCAGTGTTTTTTTTTACATCCCTGGACCACATTTGTCTTTAGAACAAGAAGAACTCTGTCTTGCTAGAGTAGGTATTTGGACATATGCATAAATCAACAATCATTTCCATGGTCACACTAACTAATCACAGCCAGTAATTGCTCCAAGCCTTTGCAGCATTTTACTGCATACTGATGTAAAGCAAAGGGTATCCACTTGAAATGCCTATTAAAAAGCTGAAAACCAACAAACTAAAACATCAACAGAATCCCAAGCTAAATGTTTGCTCTGGGGTACGCCTTCTAAATGCAAAGACACAAATATTTTGATGCAAACCAGTGTGTTGGGTGAGGGCAGTTGTGGAGGGGCTTGTCTTGGATTTGTAGCTCTCCCTTGCCACAACAGTATCTTTTTACCACAGAGCTGCTGACATGATTCATGAGCCAGAGGACTTGATGTGGTGTTGGTGTGCAGGCCAGATGAAATCCCCTCAGTCCACTAATATAGGTTTCTGTGTTGGGGTGTGCTTTACAAGTTACTGTAGCTAAGGAGCCATTTCACACTACTGAGCTAGAAATAGGTCTTACTGTAGCTAAATCAACCCAGTCCACCCCTCCCCAACCCTTGTCACTAGAGACAGTATTACACAGTGCACATAATTCTACACACACGTTCAATAAACACATACACACATTCCTTCTCTCTGTCTGTGTCTTTCCTTTTCTCTTTCTTTTTTCCCTCATTCCATCCATGGCTATCTTGCATGGCCCTCCCTCTCTCTTTCTGCACCCCCTTCTCAAGTATGTATCTTTCCCTTGCTCCTTCTCATTCTCCTTCATTAAAATGGACTTCCTGAAGCTTCCATTCGTCTTGCTGACAGCTCCACTATTGATCGAGCTGGGGAAAAGGATGCAGTTCCAAAGCTTTAAATGGCTCTCTGGCCAGCCTGGATGCGAGGCGGACTGGACTGAGACTGGAGGGGAAGAGGAGGAAGGAGTGGGAGGTTTAATGAGGAGTTCTGCCCTGACTGTTTTTTGGTCACTACTGAATAACACTTGATGGCAGGTATTAGAATTTACATGAAGATGTAATAATGATTGCTTTGATGAGATCAGATAATGAATAAATTACACAGTTACACATTATCCAGCCTCTCTGGACCACTTGCAAGCTCTATAAACTATCTATAAACGTCTATAAACGGAAACACACAAAATGGAGGTGGGAGTGTTTCACTTGGCTACACTTTCATTCATTCATCTGAATCAAAGCCATGTGAACTAACGTTCCGCTGGCTGACGCCTTTAATCGAGCTTCATCCCTTATCGTCAGCCATTATCTAGGAAAGATGAGTTGGCGCTTTCCGTCTTCATCCCTCTCGCTATTTGACATCAAACTCTGCCAAGATTAATAGTCAGACATTTGATTTTCCTAATGATTAAAATCTCCCTGGTGTACCAGTGTCCTGCGGTGCAGTGGAAACCCACAAGAAGCCTGTTGAAACCCCTCCTCCCTCTGATGAACACTGTCTACAGGACTTTTGGTTGTCATCTATAATCATGTAGTGTGCTACAAGAGGCTATCTGAAAGCAAAAGAGTCTCCTGTAACCATGTCACTGTTTATTTGTTATCTAATCTGTCCCCCTGTGTTGCCATTGATTGAAGCAGCAAGGGAGAAAAAGATAGACAAGGCATAATATGCAAGACAAATTACTCAACTTCCCAACTGTGTATTGTTCAATCTACACAAGGTACTGCTGTGTTTAGAGTAAGTTCTTTTTAGAGTAGCATTAGCAGCCAGACTTGTGATGCTTGCATATTGACACTTTAATCAGTAAATGTAGAAGCGCATACAGCCCTTGTGCTTGTAGAGCTAATTTGAAAATCCAACTCCCTGATGGCAAAAAAAACACTGGACTGTGTGTTTGCTGTTTCACCGGGACACTCTCCCATAAAATATGAAAACAAATGTAAAATAGAGAAAGGATAAGATAAAATTAATGAAAGATGATGAAGAGAAAGGGGTGACATGAGTGAGACAAAAAGAAAGTAGGCGGAGGTCATTTCGAAGGGCAGAGGAAAGGAGAAATGGAGCATGTTACAGTGGGGAAGCAGAGAGAGAGAGAGAGGGAAGGAGGCAGAAACCAGTAGTAGTCAATATCACAGCAATCATTCATCTCTCTGACAACCTTCCAAATGCTCCTATGGGGAGACACAATGCTGCGTCACCTCAGATGCACAGAATACTTACACACATGCAAAGGTTTGCATGTGCATACACATACAGAGGAAATACATGTTTATGGCTCTTGATTTTTGCAGTGCACGCACTGTTGCAGGACATGGTAGGTCAGTACATACACCATTACACTGCAGCCTGTACAAGCACAAATCATAGCCACAGGCATCAGTTAGACATTCGCACATGTTTATGCTTGTTCTCTCTCCCGTGCATTCACATAAGCGCATTTACTGGTTTGCTAAAATGTTGTGCATGTGCTGCATGTGCTGCATACATTTTACATCCAGAGGCGTACATTTTACAATCCCACATTCTTCTCAGATTTGTGCTTAATATTTTTTTGCAAACACATTGTAATGTTCCAACACAAACATGCACATGAACAGGACATGACACGTTCACATGACATTTTAGTAAAGAAACACAGATGTTTGCTCCCATTGACGCACACACAAACTCACACACGAATCCTTGTTCCCAGTTCTGGTCATGGCCCATTGGCTGATGCCTGCCGTCCATCTCTCATGATTCATGGCTAAGCGAGCTGCTGTAGAGCAGTTCTAAACCACTGGACCAAGGAGAGCCAGTGTGTCATTAAGGCACAGCGGGCTAGACATGCTGTTAGAGGCCTTGCACCATGGTCAGCTCTGTGCCTCAGTCTAGCACAACAGGAGGCAAGAAAGCAGGTACTTCTGTACATCATGGTGCTCCTTATGATGGTGGTTGTACTAGAAAAGTAATATCAACAGCTGACTGCATTACATTTCAGCTAGACTCTATTCATACCCAAATCCTCCTTCATAATCAGCAAAGCAGCTGAGGCAAAAAAAGATAAGGGTACTACATTCCCCTCTCTGCAATCCTCTATTATTTTGGGTGCCTTGTAATGTGGGGGCTGTACACATCCATTCTCCAATTACTTCTTAATGATCCTCTCCTCTACTAGCGCCAAAAAACGCCGACAAACCCTGACCCTGACAAGAGGAACACCCACACAAGCTCTTGTCCTCACCCTTTATTTAGTAGCTCATCCTTCTCCCCTCAGCCAGATTATACCAGCCAGAGTCTGGCTGGATCCACACAGTCCCAAACTAGCAGCAAGATAAACATCCATGATGAAATAGTCCATTTCACTTTCAGAGTGAGGGGCAAGTTTGAATGAATTCCTTTCAGCAGATGGAGTTAGAAGGAAGGAGAGAATAGATAAACAAAGTCTAAGTTAGAAAAAAGAGTACCCGTAAGAGCTCATGAAAAAAAAAACATTGTTTGTATCCTTTTTACTTTTCCCAGATCATGATTTCCATTTCAACTTGGGGTAGGGGGAGTCAGCAGTGGAGACTCTTTTTAACATCACATACAGTAAGACATAATTACAGAGTGCGCCGCTGCCAGCCCGCCTCAGTTTCTCCTAAACACTCACACCCCAAATTAGGGGTTACCTCCTTCTAGTTAAAACTACCATTTAAGATGAAAACGTCGCAGACAAACAGACAGGATGGGAAACGGAGTATGGAGAGGAAAGACCTAGTTTAACAGCTTTGTCTCACAATGACAGAGAAAGCCTTTGTTAAAGAAGGTTACTGTTGGCAGGCCTTGGATAAAGCCAGGTGTGGAAACTGGGACAAAAACAAAAGTTGTAAAAGACACACACGGCTAGAAAGACTAGGGAGAATGCTTATGCTCTATGCAGTATATATGACAGCTGAAAAACTGCTTTCCAAAAGGCAGCAAGTTAAAGAAAAACACTAACTTCACGCTAGCCAGTGACCTCACTACTTTGGACCGCAGCTCCCAGTCCCAGTCGCGGATGACAGAGCACTCAGTCTTTGAGCTTTTCCTCAGTTCGGCCATCTTTTGTGTTTTGTTTTTTCTTTTTTTCAAGGTTTCCTCTCTACAGATGAGTGTCGTGGTCTGCTGCTCAGCTACAGGCGATGGGACAGCACTGTGTCTACCTTTTTTTGCTGCCACAGTAGAGATTTTCTATTCTGTTTATTAGGAGATGAAAAGAAATCCCCTGTTGGACCTTGGTATGTACTGCTTTTTGATTTATGGAGAACACTCATCTGTGATCTGTTTTTTCTGTTTCTCTGCTCATTACATGGCGCTGTTCACCCTGTAGTAGAGATTAGTATCTGAACTGCTGCTGTAAATTTTCTCTTTACTACTTCATATTGGTAGTGGTCTCAGTATACACACTGGAGTAGCAGACATGAGGTACTGTAGTGTCTGGGTTACATGTATTGCCTAGTGACAAACAGTAGATAGTATCATCACCTTTAATGAATAAGGTGATGACTTCTTCCAGGATAATTCCAGTTTATTATAACAGTGCCTTTTTTCTGTTTTAGGCCATTTCAGCTGGTTATGTTAACACTGTACTCAGGACACAGCATGAGACAACATGGAAACATAATCAGCCGAAGGATCTCAAAATGTCACAGAAGCTGCTAATATAATGCTGCTCCCCATGTGGGAATGCCCCAGACTCAGACAATCTCCCACTGTGTGCTACATGTGTAAAAGTACATCTCCATACAATGTCAGGACCTGATTCTCTTCTCTGACTGTCCAGAGTTCCTATGTGAAAACAGCTTAATAATTTGTCGCTAAACAGGAAAATTGTGATTAAACTGTCATTAAACTTTGTTTTCCTCTAGGGATAGCTAGATGTCAGCGATTGCATTTATGACTGTAATCATATATTATCTAATGCAAGACAAGAAATGTCTCTCTCTCTTACACACACACACACACTCTTCCAAGCTTTCTGCCCATATGATCAAAACTTGAAGCAGAAACACAATCAAAAATCCGACATGGTCATATGAAAGCCACATGATGAGCCAGGTATTTTAAAACATCAGACATTTCCCATGTACATGATTTCAGTAAAGTCTTAAGAAAATTAAAAGTTTATTTTAAATTCATATATGGCACATATTCAGATATTGCTAGCGATTGGAATCAATTCAGTTTGTTCTGTTTACAGAAAGTCTCTTCACTGACTGCTCTACACTCTGAGACTCTAGGCTGCACAGTAAGAAACAACATCCTGTTCCCGGCCTCTTGGAAGTGACCTCAGTTTCAGAAAGGCCAGATAAAAACTCCACATCAGAAACAAAAACACTAGCCTGGCTGTAATGAGCTATCCACCAGGCTCCAGAGTGTTCTGAGGGAGACCAGGTGGTGTGACACACATATGACTCTGATTAGGGGGCCTTCAGAGGAACAAAAGAAAAAGGGGGGTAGTAGGGTGGGGTGACAAGAACCAATCAGAAACTTTTGTGTATGATGCAACTATTTGAAGTGTTCAATGACCTCCACCAAGCCGTAGACACTTTGGCAGTCATACAGTAAGTGGTCTATTTGTCATTTGTGTAAGCATGGGGGTGAAGGTTGAGAATTGTTTTCCTCTAAGATGCAACATGTGAGCAGCAGGACCTCAGTGGCGGAAATCTACGGATTAGAACAGCTTGATACTGATATGCTGATATTGCACTGCAAGGTCTTCAAATGTCATTGTGCACAAAAGAACAGTATGAATATTGGCTATGGTGATGGGCATACAGTATACATAGTAACACGCATACTTGCAGGTTAAAAAAAGGAGTAATTAGTGGGCCAATAGCACAGCTAACTATTTGCAGAGCAGTCAAATCCTAAGAGCAGACACTAAGGACCTTGCCTGTGTCATTCACATCTCTCTCTAACCTCATTACATGACAGAGGTTTTTGGCACTGCTGTCTGTAGACTCATAATCATACTTCTGCTCTGCTCAGTCCTAAAACTGTGGGACACAGAGCTGTCAAAGGGACCTCTGGCCTCATTCTTCAACTGTTAGTTTCATCCTGGTGCATTGTGTTGCATTTGACTGGTCTGTTTAAATGTCTCTTGATATCAGGGAACACAAACACGCAGGCCTGTCGGCCTGGTGGGTAGGATAAGGAATGAAGGGGAAACGGAGGCCATTCTTCTCCTCATGTGACGGGAATTGTGTTGGAACAAGCACCTGTCAACCCCCTCCCCACACACACACACACACAACAATGACCACAGAGGTCAGGCAGAGAGAGAGAGAAAGAGGAGAGAGAAGAAGAGAAAGGTGGATTAGTCAGTATCTCTCATTTCCCTCACTATTCTTCATGTCCTTCTTCCACCCCCTCACCCTTCTCTCTCTCTGCCCCATATTCAAACAACTTCATCTGTGTACATTAAATTCCAAAACAGGTGTATGTCCCCAGCCTTACTGTTACACGAACCAGACAATCATCTGCATACTATCTGCATAAATGTCTTGCACTGTTTCAGTAATAAGGTGAACTAGTTGCTAAGGCTCTGATATTGGTCTTTCCTTCATATACTTCACTCTCTCTCCTCCCCCATCACCTTCATCTGTTCTTTGTACCAACTTAACAACCATTTTTAAAAAAGACAAAGAGCAACAGCTTCTCTATGTCCTTTGAAAAACATGACCTCAATTCACTGTCCTCTTCAATTAGTATGTTCTAACAGTGTAACTGACTACGGCTGATGCGTGATCCGTTCGGATCACCCTCCACAGTTTGGAACACATATGAACCGCGGATTAACTACCAGGGGAGGAGCAGAAGAAACTGAGAAGCCCCCTGCGTCTTTTGATATATAATATTATAATATAATGTTCAGTGGTCGACCGCCTAATCAGTGCACAGGTTCCAGGGACTCATCTGGGTGCACTTGTACTTTTAGCACTCAAAAAGAACAGTTAGTGAGATTAGCTGCTGTGAAACGTCTGTTCTGGTGTGGCACATGCAGCCTCTCCTCTGTGTCTGTGACCAAGGGCAGAGCTCAGCTCCTCCACACACAGAGAGAGGACAGCAGGCAGGTGAGGTGATACTTTAGTTCATTATACCTGACTTGTTACTGAACAAGTGTAATTGAGTAAAAAGCCAATAAAAGCTAAGCACTTGTTAAACAGGTGTAAACTCTCTAAATAATGGTAACTTCAGCTCTGCCCGCAGCTTGTTCGCTAATCGCTAATGCCTATGAACATGCCAAAGTGAAAACGGACTGTGTGGAGAACCACACAGTAACCATTCAGCCTAATTTGCTAAGGAATTTTAAACTGAGCAGGTTCTGGTGGACTGTGTCTGACCGCAGCCCTACACACACACACACTGAATCACATCAGCAGCAGAGAGGAGAACAGAGGATCAGTGAGCAATAATAACCGATTCCTACTTTTTTTTAAATTCTTTTTTTAACTTCAGAAATGTATTTATTGGAACTTAGTAGACTGGCTGTTTGTATGTACCTAATAAACTGTCAACTGATTGTATTTATAATTTACAAATACACTTAGTACTTAGGCTTAACTCCATTGTGGAATCTTTTATTATAACATTTTATTGGGTGCTGGGCTGTTCTGAAAAACGATTTAATCCATTATACGATCTGAACCATGACTTCCGTGATCCGCTGCACCCCTAGCTCTTCATGTTACAACTACTTTCAGACCCACTGCATACTTGCTTCTTACCTCTCTGTCCTTAAGCTTCATGGCCAGAACCAGCTGGTTGCGATGGTTAGTCAGCGCTTCACGGTAGTTTCCTTTGGAGAAGAATGCCGAGCCCAGATTGCCATGAGCGCGGCATTCCCCTGCTTGGTCACCTGCATAGGAAAAAACAAAAAGAGATGAAAAGACCCAACAGAGAATTTTTATAGTACGATCCACATGATTACAACGCAACTGGTGTTTATTTCACATCACCCACTGCTGAACAGCAATGTTATAAACCACATCTATGCAACCAACATGCCACTGCATCCTTAAAAGTGAAAGCGGACATTATAAGTTCTCAACAGTAGAGCGGCTTCTCTTTTCTGACAGCTGGTAGTGTTGATCTCAATGCTCCAGAGGGTGAGAGGGGAAAGCCTTATTATTTCTGCCTGACAGAGAGGCCCCACAGACAGGGCTAAAGTAAAGCACAAGTCTCTGTGCTCCACCTGAGAACAACCTCTCCTTATCTCCAGCTGCTCTGCCCAGTCATGTGTCAAACTGTGTGGGGGTGAGAAGAGTGGAGCCAGTCTGTGTTATTCTGTTTTTAGTTTTTTTCTTTTTTTATTAAAGTTTTTTTATTTTTAATTGTTGTTTTTCTCTCAAACCTTCTCTCTACCCCCTATATTATCTACCACACAGCAGGAGATCTACATTACCTTATAGTTTACACTGAATGTCAATATGAAGGTGGTAACATTACTATACCTAATATAATGAGTGCAATCACTGCCTATACTGTAAGTTAGCCACCATTAAGTTTTTATTTGTTTGAGCCAGAAAAAAAGCATTGGCTTGTGAGGATTTGTTAATTTCCTCTTCTTTATTTCACTGGCCTAGACCTTTCATTTTTGGACTGTTAAACTTAAAGGTGTCCCCTTAAGCTTTAGACGCTTTATGAATAAATGATTTCCTGAAAAAGACATGAAATTATGTAATTATTATTTTGTGCAATGTTATTATTCTCACTTTTACAATTTATGTTTTTTACCTAAGGTCTTGGCCACCTCCAAGTCTTGTTGCATGTAGCCGATGCTCTTCTCGGTGTTGCCCAGGGACCAGTGGGCACTGCTGAGGGCAGAGAAGACGGAGCCGCGTAGCTTGAGGCTGCATGTGCCAATCTTCAAAGCGGCTTCCAGCACCACAACCGAGGCTGTGTGGTGGCTCGCTGTCAGCAGCTCCTGGCCAATCACAGACACCACCACAAAGGGACTTTTGTCGAGCTTCATTTTTTGCAGTTGCTGATAGGTGGGCTCGAGAGACTCTGTGCAGAAAGGACATAAGTAAGACAGAGATTAAAAATAGACCAAAAATATGCCAAAACATAACCTTGTGCTGACATGGTGACTGACAATTTCTGACGTTGATTGTGGTGACTGTGTTACATTTTTACCAACCCTGACAAACGTGACTGCTGTCTGAATTCAAATTCTGCTTTTCTGCGGTAATGGTTGTGTTTTGTCTGCCTGGATAAGCATAACCTGTAGCTTGGCTGAGTGACAGCTTTCACTGACAATTTGACAGAAGCTCAACATATAAGCTGTTTTTCAGTTCCTTCCACCCTTACTTGGCTAATCTTAAAGCTGCATAAAAATGGCACGAGTTTAAACCATTGTGGGCAACTGTCATTACATAGTAAAAGTATATTTTTTTCCTTTCATGTCAATTAATAGTTTGAAAGAATACAGAAGGCTGAGTGGCTTTTGAGATTGAGTTTAAAGACTGATGGGGAAACTAATGCAGCTAATCCGCAACAGTGGCAGAAGCAGTGGAATGCAGAGCAAAGGAGACACGCAAGGTGACCTTTGAAGGGGCTGTAATGCACACAATGACATAAATCAATGTTGGGCCACGCGGGATTCAGGATCCACAGCCCCTCCAGATTACAAAGCCCTCTAGCAGACGCCAGCATCGAAGAACAGGAAAGGGAGGCAAGGGAGGCAAAGGAGGCACGCCCCAGTGTGTGTGTGTGTGTGTGTGTGTGTG
>OMLM01008170.1:156208-231475 GCA_900302695.1 Helostoma temminkii
CACACACTAGGAGATGTCTCCCCACACAAGCATTCAAAAGCATAACTGATGATGCTCTTTCAAGAGCATCGCTTCTGTTCAGCTCTTGGCAGAATGTCGTGCTTACAGAGACAGTGCGTGCATATAATATCCATTCATAGCTTGTAATTGGCTTCAGAGTGACATCGAGACTGACTCATAAATCAAACACTGAGAGAATAGGTTTTTAAAAAGGTGCCACGAATGCTGCATTCATAAATAGGTAGTTATGACAACAGTTGAGTGTGTTGTTTCAGATACAGATGCACGCACAGACACACACGCTTAAACTGGGATATATTATATATATACATTGCATCAAGATATGAAGCAAGAATTATAACCTCTACCTCACTGACCTAGACATGGCAAACGCTCAATCATTCTGCCGGTATCGCTTTTTGCATCTTTTACTTTTACGTGAAGCCTTTTTAATTTTCCTTTTGCAGTTAAGGCCACATCTTACCTTGGTGCAGTGTACAGAACTTGATGGCAGAAACACAATTCTGCGATTTATGAAGGAGTTATTCTTCCTAACATTGCAGTGGAACTTTGAAAACATAAGGCTGGTGATATATTTAGAAAAACTATCTCCTGTCAGGGTTACACAGCAGCCCCTGTGGTGCCCGTACTGTTTAAGAGTCAAAGGCACTTTGCTCAAAGACACCTCAGCAGGACAGATGCTAATGATCACAGGGTCCATATCCTCCAGTTAAAGGACAATCTGTTTAATGGAAATGATCCAGGCTGGGTCAATAGCTACCACACTTTACAATTATATGGTTTATCTGGACATATATTCAACCGAATTCCCTTTTTTAGTTAGCACACGTGGAAAACAATCCAGTAATTTACAGCGAATGGACCCTTTGCACTCTCTTTGGCGCCAGCAGCTGAATAAGAGACAGGACTGGAGCAGGATGAATTGCAAGCTTATTACCCGTGTGAATACATACATAATAAAACACACCTTCCAGTACATAAAACTGTGAGAAGTTGATTTCCAACAGCCCCTTCAGTGACATATGTGGACAATGCTGATGTTGGAGAAAAAAATGCTGCAAGGGAGATTAGAATTAGGAGACTGGAAGAGGCTGATACATTGAGGAGAGTGAGGTGAGATTGTACCAGTTTCCACTTTGTGAAAGCCATTTCTAGTGAAGGATGTGATGTCCTTTGTTGTGAGAAATACAGTATGAGTCACAAGAGCACAACAGCTGCTCCACTGTGGAATAGTAGAAAAAAGTTTGATCTATGCATGGCAAGGTGGGAGTGTATGTGTCAGAGACAGGGAGTTGAACTGTATATGCCACAGTAAGAATTTGGGAATCATACATATAATATTAAATTTAGTGCGGAAGCAAAGCAGGCTTTGATGAAATTCACTACACACTGACTCCTTGAAGATTTGCTTTGATAGTGTTCTCTCAGGTTCATTATACTGCTCCCTCTATTCTGATTTATTTATTTGCCTATTTTAATATGGATGTCATGAGCTGGATCTGTACGCTCTGTGGCAAAAAAGTAAGCACATAGGTGCTTTAGCAGGACTAAAAACATCACAGTGTGTAGAGATGCCTGTGGTAAGATAAAGGACTAAGATAAGTGAACACTGCAATCACAGCTAGATACAATCAGCTCTTTCTTGCCAACAAGGCAAAAACATTGGGTTTACAGAGAAGAGAATAATGCCGCATTTACTGCACATAGAGTAATTACAAAAGCATTACAGGTTTTTAGGGTAATTTAAATGTTGTTACAACTCAAAACAAGCAGGTGGTGAAGGTGTTGAATGCAATTACACTCAAATGATGTATTTGTATTTGAAAATTTAAATTACAACCATCATTTTCTGATGCTGCTTAACTTCAGTTAAATTGGTGGGAGATGTAATCACTAAGCTGAGCTCTGGGATGACTATGCTACAGTATGTAGCCAGTAAACACAGCTGGCAGGAACGTGGTGCTCTTCTGCCTTTAAGGAGACAAAGCAACTCCTACCACAAAGCAACCTACATTTGACTTATCAGGGGGACTTTGGCTGCGTAACACTCATTATCCTCCCTGTTTGCTGGCGTAACATTGATTATCGTCCCCCTGTGCCAGGAGCCCCTCTGAGAGGATCATTGTTCTTAATCCTTTGACCTAGCTACCTCTCCTCAACACACCTTGGATTAGGTCCTCTGCTGGTGCCTGGCACTGTGGGAAATAGGGTAAACAATTAAGAGATTAAATAGCTTGGGCCAAATGTTGGTCTTCTCCTACTGAGAGAACCCATTCTACTCCATGATGCTCATGTCTGGGCTTGTACCCAAACCCTTTTCTTGTTTTGGTTCCAGTGACAGGCTTATAGTCTCAGTGTCGCTCACATGGACTCTGCATTCATTATTCTCTTTGCAATATTTTTTTTCTTCTGCATTTGCACAGAAATCCTCAGAGGAGCACTGTCTTCAATCAAAGAAAAACTGATTCCTCACTGAACAACGCTCTTGAGAGCAGCTGATCTCATTGTACAGTACAAATTTTGATTATAAAATAAGGTCATATTTATTCACAGGCACAGTTATAACACAGCTTGGAAAAGAGGTGATGACAAAGCAAGACAGCAAGATGACTCAGTCTGTGTTGGCAGGCATTGCCATCCAGATCTGAAGCATATTAAAACCTCTGCAGTGGTCATCTGAGGTAAGATTGTTGCCAGGTTTGTTTTGAGGCTCATTAGGCTGGCCCACACTCATGGACAATCAGGTCACTGCAGCTGGCTGATACAATGGATAATAATGCATAACAGAAGGAACACATTTTAGTAACAATCTTGGCTTGAATACACTACTTATAAAGCCACTCAGCTTCAGGAAAAAGGCTTACATGGGGCAGACACATACAATAGCATTAGTGCTGGATGCTCATTAAGATAACGGGATATCTCAGTGTGTGATCAGCCCAACTGACAATAAAATATGCTGAAGCGGTAGGCATCAGGGCTCACAGTCCAGAGGCAGGTACTTGACACCAGTAGTCAGTCACAATGGGAAAAAGACAGATAGAGAGATGGAATGTCTGCTATATGGGCAAAAAACTGACAGGTAAAGTCACCCCAACAAGCTTATTGACTGACAGAGTGTGAGGATTATCACTGACACAAGCTTTTAAGCAAGTGTAGGACAAAACGTGGAGACGGTGAAGCAAAAAGACAGAACACATACACATGAACGTGCTGTCAATGCACATAGGAAAAACATATGCACCTACTACATTTCTTACCTCGTAGTGGTGACTTCATGGCAGCCTCTACCATGCCCACAAGTAGCTGTAGGCTTTTGGGGTCTTGAGCCAGCCCGGAGGCGAAGGCGGCCAGTGCGTCGGCATGGCGACCAAGGTACTGAAGGGCAACACCCTGTCGGAAGTATGCCTGTAGTGGAAGAGGGAAAACAGTCATCAGGGCTCTAGTTTAATTCCACAGTATGGGCCTTTACACAAACACATTAGCAGACAAACTCATTTCACGCCATTTGCATTATTTCCACATGAGCAGGCTTCCGAACATGGCACCTCTCTCTTTTGTATTCCCATAATAGAGTGATCACTGGGGTTTTTGTACTTGTTAATTGGATTATAAGTTTACATAAATGCACATGTTACACTCTGGCTGGCTACTTTTTTCCTTCTGTTTGCACTGCACTGGGATTTCTCTGGCTGTGTTAGAAAAACTAAAGCGAATGAAAAAGGGGAATGAGAGAGAGCTACTTACTCAAGTCAATCTGTAATAAAAGAACACCCATAAATACAAGATACTGTGCATTCCCTTTGTAAAAATAATAACACAACTGGTCAGAGTCTATTTTTGCCATAATTTTACATCAGATGTGTACTTAAATACAAAAATTAGACAAATAGACAAAAATTAAATACATTTGTCATCCAGGCATTTATTCACAGAGCAGAGAAAGTCACTGTTGCTAGCATAATAATTCAGCACCACCGAGCCATAAACTGCATGTGACTGCTGACACATTGTATCTTTCTCAGAGAGACTAAAATGTTTTGGAGCATTCTTACAGATTGAAAAGTAAAACAGACGCTGTCTTCGGGATCCAAAGCAACAATAAGTGTGATTTTTTCTTCAGGGTGTCTATTTGGACTCACCAGAGAAAAGAGATGTTTCATCCAGGCAAGTTTGTAATTCAGTATGTCTGTATCTAAGGCCCGAGCAGGCAATAATTCTGGTGAGTTGTTCAACCTGACTCTGGTCCAGTCTTACAACATCAACAAAGAGAGATGGAACTACATCCAGCTCATTATTCACGATCCAAACCACTAAATCTTCCCAAGAGAAAGCAAACTGTCTCTCAGAATAGTCATATCTAGGCTCATGTGTCAGAAACACACAATTACAGGAACAAAGCATGGGGGAAAATGAGTAATGAGAATTGCATGAAGCAAAGAAATAGCTGTCTAGAATTTAAACTGTCATGTTAACAGTCCTAACCTTTCCTACTCTGGTGTTTTTGTGTGTTTATGCTTGTGTTTGAGGGACACTGAGCAGGCAGTCACTCCACTCACAGTTTCCAAAAGAGACACAAGGGCTAATTTGCCATAAGCATCTAAGAGGCCTTTTCATTAGTCTTCCCAAGCTCCTCTCTTAGCACCACTTGCAAGTCAGAAAGGCAGGGGGGATTAAGCAAAATGAGACATGACGTCGAATTTATAGAGTATAGTAATTAATTTTGTTTCCATCCAAGACCCCCACTGACTACCAATTTCTCTCCAGACTTGCTGCCCCCCTCAGCATTTATCCCTTTGCTTGCCATCACAATTCCATTGAAAATGATGAGGACAGAGATTAGATTCAAAGCATTAACCTTTGTGCTAACACTGTTATTATATGAGTGGAGTGTAGGCCAGGGTATCCGCTCAATATTAATTGTATCTAGTGGCAGTGGAGTTTGGACAGGATGCACTTGTGAGAGCAGAGAGGCCTACAAATGTTTCACCCAGGGGAACAAAAGACATTTAAAAGCACCTCTCCTTTGATTAGATTTAGCCCCCAATATGACTGCTCTCCCAGAGATCTTTCTTTCATTCTGTTAAGCGGCATGCACTGAGAGAGACAACTAGGAACAGGGCCAAGAAAAAAGATATATCAAATAAGACCCACTTCAAGCGTCTTCTTTAATCCTTCTATTTTACCTTCTTGTGTCCTACATAAGGTTAAAAGACTAAACTGTGCGGAGAGTGTATTAAAATAGTGCAAACACAAGCACAAGAATAAATTCATAAATGAAAGAGACACAGCAGAAATGACAGAATCAATGTGGCGTAAAGACTTATAGGAATTTTTTTTCCATTAATCTCTCACTGCTCTCAAAACACATCATGTGGCTGCACAAAAGACATATACACACACAGAATATAACCTCAGCCTTTGCATAATCCAATAAGTCAATTCAACCAGTGCTGCACATTACATTAGAGTAGCTGAATGCTAATACAGGACAACACTGACAGTGACACTTATGAGATGCTAAATATAAAATGAAGCTGGCATATTTAAGTAAAAGCCTGCATAGCATAGGGCGGCACAAATTGTAAATACCAAGACAAACCTACAGCAATAACAACAGGTTGGTTATGCTACTGGCATTAAACATCTTAGTGAAGGGAGAGCAAGGTTTTACCCCTACACGACATTTTTTTAATTCACGCTTAACAGGATCTTTTCTAAAAACACAGCAGCATCTCCTTAGAGCTGCTGCTACAGTGAGTAGCAAAGCCTCTAGCTCTTAGATAGACCAAGAGGAAAAAGTAAGAGAAATCCAGAGAGAGAACTAGATAAAATTACAGGGAAAGAGAGGACTCCACAGTTGCCCTGTCAACACTTTGATCCAAAAACCCTCACCCTGAACAGGATGCACATTAGAGTGACTCCTCTGAAGTCCTCAAAGAGCAAAGGCTGTCCAGAAATTTGAAAGATCTGTAAGCATGCAAGCAACATGACATCTACACAAGAAGACTTCAAATGATGTGTTTTGCCCAAAATTCTATCTTGGAGTAAATTATAGAAACTTCCTGCATCTTTGTCTCCTTCTACATGTAACAATGTGCTGATACCACAGAAGAGCGGCTTCTGTGGGAAGGTCTGTCGTTCTTAACTTGTGGGTAACTTCTAGGCGTGCTATGTGCACGTGTGTTTGTGTGCAAAGGAGAGCGAGAGCGAGAGAGAGAGAGAGAGAGGAAGAGAGAGAGAGAGAAAGAGAGGCTACAAAAGACATACTAATATGAAAGAGGATAAAAGCTTTTCTTGTTTCTCGAGCATTTTAATATTTCATGAATGCTTGTTTGATGTGGTTTTAAATATTCATGTTTTTATGCTTAG
This sequence comes from Helostoma temminkii, assembly GCA_900302695.1. NCBI lineage: Eukaryota > Metazoa > Chordata > Actinopteri > Anabantiformes > Helostomatidae > Helostoma > Helostoma temminkii. The sequence continues at coordinate 162,602 of OMLM01008170.1, forward strand.
GAGGAAAAAGGAAATGATGCAAAAAAAAGTTACTCACTCTGGTACACTGTGCTACACACTGTGAGGAACTAACGTTCTCCTTGTATACACAAACAAGTTTGTGCACACTGCAGTCACATGTATGCTCTCTGTCTCTCTAACAAGACACTTACAATGAAACATGGACAACTGTCTTTCAATATCAGCTCTTGTTCACAATCAGACCCACAGTCAAATCAGATTAACTGAAAGTTGACAAGATTAAGATTTGGCACAAGTTTGGCACAAGACCAGCTGTTGAGGACTCATTTTCTATTAGCAGATTAATGTCTCAGCATATGTCCTTGCCCCCTTCTAAGGCTCCTTTTCAGTCCACCAACCCCAGGGGTGTTCATAGCCCCTGGGAGCATGTCTGTGTTTGGGTTTGCGTATCCTTGTTCAAGAGCTGAACCTAACAAGCTTAAATAAGGAACTCACTCAAAATATATTTTAACTGGTTGTGCTGTTGCACCAAATGGGTACAAACAAAGAGCAAGGAGAGTATGATTTGGCCTAAGGCACTGAGGAGGTACTGTATCTACACTAAGCTGCCTGGACCTATAGTAAACTCCCTTTATTAAGTATCTTAAGAGCATATTAACCCTTTATAGGGTTATTCAGGGGTTACTAATTGAAATACTTGAGAATATAACAAGACTTTTTTAAACTTTTGTGACTTTCATAAAAAATATGCAAAATATAAATATTTCCTACAAATATATTTTTCTTGAGGTGCTGATAGTGATACATGCAACAAATATCACATGTATATATAAAGTCCAGTACAATCCAGTTCAAACCATTCACTTGCGCAGTCCTTAGCAGAATAACTCATTAATAGCATTAACAGCAATCTAGATCAGTTTCACATTTGATGACAGTGAAGTTACCAAATATCGTTCTTAAGGATTGATGCCAAAAATGGAAATAAATAAATAAATAAAGCCCTTTCTACATGTTTCCAAGAGCATATATGTATCTTAGTGCTTCTAAGATAACAGATCACAATATCTTCAGCCTGCAATATCCATTGTTTGCCCTATCATGCATCTGCCATTTTCAACAACATATCACCGAGGTAATGTGTAAATGCTTCATATCAAGGGAACTGGAGCTGGAAACCCACATGTATAGTCAGGTTATATACAAACAGTTGAAAGTTGTTTTCTGTCACACATTCGGAGTTGTAAAATCTCAACCACAATGATGTATCTAAACAAAGAACATAAATCAATGCAGGCACCCTGTCATTAAACTGGCCGTTCCTGTAGCCTAAGGCTTTGTGCTGCTTGCTGTGCCCTGATTGGTAATCAGCAATAATAGAGATCTTCTGAAACGTGGAAATCAATACAAGTGTGCAAGCTCAGTTTACAGCGTAGCACACCCTGCACTGCCATAGTGCGTTCAGGCTACGTCTGCTGCAGATGGTTTCTAATCACCCACAGGGCAGTTGGTGACAATGCAGAACCCCCGCTAACAACACAAAGGAACCCAAATCAGACCATCAAATAGAGACAGCAGGCTCCAAATCCACTGCATGTGCACACATAAATATAAAGTGACAAGAAATGCATTAATAACTCTTTAGGAACACCACTCATCTGTCTCTGACAAACATATATTATTGAAATTAGTTTTCCACAAAGGCCATGACCCTAGGATGTGATTAACGCTAATTTTGTGTCAGAAACAAATGGACGGCTGTCCTTCATCCGTTTCCTGGCTGTTTCCTGGCTCTTTAACCGAAGGTGTTGTTGCCTGGTTTCTAGTGTGACCCAGAAGTGTCATTTATAGACCAGGGTTTAAGACATGTGCCTCTGCCATCCATTGCACATCTCTGCAACTACGCTTTCAAGGTGACATAGTCGATGTGCAGGGTACACAAAATGTCAACTGCTTAATTTAATATCCAGGGATAACTGTCGTCCATGACAAATTAGCTCGGAGAACAGCTAAAAAAGTGAAATAGAATGATTGCTGCTTTGGGCCTTCTGCCCTTCAACTTGACAAGCTGAAAGCTACAGAACAACACAGTGAAGCTGCTACTTAATTAAATCTATTTCTGAAGACAAATCCGTGACTTTCTATCCATCTCCCTGCAGGTAAAGACGTATTTCCCCCAGGACTGAAGAAGACTGAGGTCAGTCCTCACAGTGGGGGCAGTCAGGGAATTACAGCCATTGCCTCGGGCCAAACATAAACCTCTGGCCCTTGGGTCATGGGGGTAAAATCATGACACAGCAGCCTGTCTCTTACTATCTTCACAATCTAATAATACCAAACCCTAAACCAGCAAACAACCTTGACCTACATTGATCAATTGTGTTTTTATCTGTGTATATGTGTTGTGTGAGAACAGAGAGCATCTCTTTTTTTCTCACAGTGACTGAGGGGATTTCTCCATTAATCCAGCAAATCGATGAGAAGTGATGCTTAGTCAGGAGAAAGATTATGTTTTCTTATGCTGGCTTTTGTAGAACAGCCCTTGTAAAGTCTACGGTTTCTTTACAGTATGTTAACAATACTGTATAAGACACATTAAAGGAGCACGTTAAGCACTTATGCAAGTCAAATTAAGGCGCCTTACAAACAGCAAGTAGGTAGACACAGTCAAATATTTATGATCCATTGATGTATTCCTCCCTAAGGCCATTGTAGACTCCAGTGATTGCTGTTCCATCGAAAGCCCTTAATTAGCCCATTAGATTAAGCTGGCTTTAGAGCAAATTAAACTGATCATTCTTTGTGGAGATGGCAATTAAAAGGTAAATGTTTCATTATTTAGTGAGTGGTGACAATAAGACCCAGGTAAGAGAGGTTGCCTAGTAGAACCTTCAGTGAGTGAGAGACATTATAGGACTTTCTCACGGCTGCGAAGAATTGATTAGCCGGCTCACATCAAACTGGCAGGCAGTGCAGGACTTCAGATTGGAAAAGGTCATACTCTGGTATGTGGAATCAATGCTGAACACTCTGTATTCACTGTGTTTCACATTATCTGGCTTGGGGATGCTTTAACGTTTTCTAAAAACAATTATCAAAAGACAAAGAGAACCTTCAATAAAGAAGGTCAAACCCTGTGATCGAGGAAGTGCCATATGGTGCACATCCATTGTGACAGTCAAAGTGAAACTAAAGGTAAGAATTGATACTGTTCATTTATCACAAACAGACAGAAATGCACAACAGAGGCAAGCGGTGGGGTCGTGCAGTGACATGCTGTCACAATACACTGTTTGGCAGAGGGGATTCAATTTTCTTTCTGCTACGTGCATGTCCACTATAACTGACGGTTTTCAAAAAGGAAGCCGACCAACGGAAAGTGATAACTCAGCAGATAAAATGGCAATATGCCTGTAGCTCATTTCAAGCACATTAATTCCAATGTTGGAAACATCATGTCACACTCTACTGCTATGATTTATAGGCTGATTTGTCACACAAATGCAGCAAGCATACTTGCATGCTTATTAGCATCTTAAGAGTCTTAAGGTGTGAGGCTGAGAGGGTCAGGGTGGGTGCTAAACTGATTTCCGTGCCTCTCTCAACTAGATACTTAGATCTTCTATGCCTGAGCATTGGGAATAAACCCCACAGCCACAGGGACTGACTCTCAATTAAGTTGATATTAATTACTTAAAGGAGCTTTAATCATTTAAGACCAGATGGTGAACCTCACAGTGCAAACAGTGCAAACTCCAGGCCATAAAAGTGGTTTCCACCATGACTATTGGCGGGCATAAAAGGCTTTATTAGAAAATACATGCAAGGCTTTTTTGCAACCAAAAAGTCTTATTCACTAAGGGCAACAATCTTTATCGGATGGTTGATGTATTGACTCTTGTAACTCAACAGAAATTTTAAATTTTGAACAAATATGCTACAACTGGAATAAAATCTCAATTTATTGCCAATTTTATTTTATGATTATTTATAGATAAAGCCTACTGATTATACCATATGTGCCCCTGATGTGTTTAACCTAACAGTGACGACAGAAGAGGCTACTTGGCCCTGGTGCTGTGCTCTCTGGGCCTGAGGCACCACATCCTCCATCTTCATTTGTACTCCCTTAATTGGCTTTGACAGTGAACTCAAGCATGGCTGAAAAATACTCTACTCTTAATAAAAACAGGCTGAGAGACACATGTTCTCTACATGCAAAACCAGGCATCTCCATTAACCATGGGTAGTCATGTCCAACTGACCCTCTCTCAACACCTCTTCAAACCATAACTCTCTGAGCTTCATATCTCACATGTTGCTGCCATCTTGATTGATGTATTGAGTTTCTAGTGGGAGACAATGGCTGTTGCCAAAAAAAATGCAATGTCCAAATCATGAATTGCCAGTGCAAAAACTAAAGCTTTCAACTGACATATCAAAGAAGCGTTTGTGAGGGGGATATCACTTCTTGCTGAGTCTGATGATCCAAAGAGAAACAAGTCCACCATTACCTCCTCACACTGTCACACAGTAGGCGCAGGTCCTTGTCAGTGTCAGCACTTGTGTTGGGTTCATTAGGTTGCTCAGGCCTTAGTGGGGAGTCGCTTCATCAAACAAGAGTCAGCAGCACAGGCTTTCTGACAGTGTGGCTTCGCCAGAGCTGCCCTGCGATACTCACAAGTTTCACAGTCAGCCTTTATGCAGAGCTCTAATGAAAAGCATGGCATGAGCCCCACTGCTTTGATTCTGCTTGTAAGGAGTCATACATGATTGAGTAAAGGCAAGCTGAATCACAGATAAGATACTGAGAGGCTGACAGAACTAGAGATAGGCATAGACCTATCACGGCAGGGCATAGTCCGACAATGGTAATGTAGCCCAAAGCGTTAGACATATACTTAAAACATGGAGGAGGTGGAAAGACAGGTGAAGAGGGCAAGAGACTGAGATAAAGGTTAACACATGAAGCAGACACAATGATGCCTGTTGTTATTCTTTCCTCATGTACTGTAGAATTCTTCTGCAATTCGGGGTATCATAGTTCTTTATTGTGTATGACCTGTTTCTTCTTCCCATCTCCCAGTGCAGCAACTGGATCAGTATACTGTATACCGGGACGCTGTGGTTGTAGCCACTGCTTTGCCATGCTTGTGCACACTGAGATCTCCCCAGCGATTACCAGATAGATGCACTTTAATTCACAACACATGCAGCAGGGGTTTATATATAGACTGGATAATTCCCCCTCGGCCACACTGCGATATGAACTCCATGCTGCACCAATTTAAGTGTGTGATGTCCCACCCAGACTCCTCTACTTATCATATATATGACACTATATAGAACATTGCTGGATCAGCATGGATTTTTCAGCATTAATGAGGATGGTCATTTTCAGGGGCTGTTTTCCAATTGAGAATTATTGGTCAATCCCAGATGTAGCTGGGCTGAACAATGGTGCAGTTTTCAAGGGTGATAAGTCACAGCCTCAGAGGAAAATAAGGATTCACGGTGCTGCTCCTATTTAACAAGAAACATGCTGCTAATGCACATTTTGCCAAGTATTCCCTATTTTATACCGAAATCTTGACAGTCAACTCCCATAATAGGGCTAATTGTTAGAGTTACAGTATAATAAAAGAAGGTGTCTGCGTCTGATAACAGTGAGTGGTCTTGTAACACATCTGCACAGTCTCTGTGTTAGCTCATTAAACAGCAAGTTCCCTCAGTGTTCTTTGGCCATCACCACGCATCATTAATTGTGTCCGCCTGCTAATCACGTTAGCTGTATTTCCCTGGCTTTGATATCTATTTCTAGGCATGCTGTGTGATTTGATGACTTCTCACGTAATACAATGAAGTAAGCAGGTTCCCATTCTGCCAGTTCATACATATATATATATATATAAAAACAAAATATGTTAATTGAAACTCTTCTGGCAACTGGTCTCAACATAAAAGTAATACACTGTCAGAAAACAGACACACACACACAGTAAGCCAAATAAAGATACTTGCTCACAGATGAGTCATACTGTGAGTGCCAACAATCAATGGGGCTCACCGCACCCAGCTGGCTATAGTAGCAGAATGTATTAATTTTCTCATTTAGAAACAAATATACACTAGAAATAGATTAATGGTGTTTGATCAGCTTGGCAGAGCGATGCCGATTAGTATGCATGGATAGCAAGAGGCATGAGGCTTGATTTTTGCATGCGGTGCTCCAAAAGCACATGACAGGGACTAAAAATATGAAAATTCATAAGGAAGATGTTGAATTACAAGGAAAGAAGGAAGATATACAGGGGGACAAATTTAGGAAAAAGTGAAATGAAGAGAAACAGGAGAATAAACAGTGGATCTACGGGATTCAACACAGCATAAGCGGCATATAACACTGAGGCTATGGTTAACTTAGGGCCAGGGAGAGTTTAAAGTGGCCCTCATTTCATACTACAAAGACTTTGGAAATTACTGGTGACAGAGGCTTGCACCAAGATGGGAAAAGATTGATCTGGACAAGCAAGGCCCTGTTTGCTTTGTTAAAAGTAATTAATCACTGTGGCCACAGAGGAATGGTGCCTTGAGTGCTACTCAGTTCTGCTGAGTGAGTTGGCATCGTCTGTGTATAGCCATATGTGAATATAAGTACATGACAGTGTCCCAACACACATGCCCGAAACAGTTGAAGCGGGACAAAAGGATGGAGAAAGAAAAACATGAGGAAAAATGTAAAAAGGCAGGCAGAAGGAGCAAAGAGAGAGAGAGAGAGAGAGAAGGGTGGAACATGCGCACACTGCACCCATTTAGTCACATACATACACTCAAGAAGACCAGTAGTACAATCTATCATAAGAGCCCTCTCCACACCTACTGAGGAGAGAACTGTAGTAAAGGGTGTATAACGGAAATACTGCAGGTATATGGGAAAATGTGGAAGATTCTCCTTCCTTCACCTTCACTTTGCCAATTAAATGAAATGAAAAATGAAATGAAGGGTTTACTGAACATCTTCATCTGCAGGTAACTAAAAAACAAAAAACATGATTTGCTTTGTTTCATCATGCTCTCCCTCCCTTTACATTACTTATTTTCTCTCTATAAGAATAACTGTAAGCTAAAAGTATTTTTTGAATGTCACTTTCATATTTTAATTGCTCATACAAACTGTTTTTAATTGCAAGACAAATCTAAATATGGTGTTGTTTTTATCATATTAGACATGCTGCTCCTACTTAAGCTTACAGTGATTCTAGAGATCTAGAATCTGGAGATAGATATCTATTTATACTCACTGCTAATGCTCCATATGTTTTCCTATATACCTATAATGGTTGTCCTTGTTACAAATAAAAAGCTAACAAAAAGCTCAAAATGAAAACATGCAGGACACACTGTAAATCCCATTAGATAATGCTCTCTCTCTCTCTCTCTCACTCGCACACACATTGCCCTGAAGCTCTCAGTGCTGGAAACCACACACCCTCCTCCCAACCCTCTACACTGCAGTGGTAACAGCAGCATGAGCCCAGAGACACAACCTTGATCAATAAGAGAACACACACACAGAAACACTAATAGAGGAGCCCAGTGATCCCACACTATCTGGGGGACTTAGGGGAATGGGCATCAGCAGACGATGAGAAAATTGGATGTGAAATTGTGAGTGGAGTAGAGAAGAAAAGACAGAGGGGTGGGGCATGAGAATACTATGGGTGTTCTCTAGTGTCATATTTCTATCCCTAAGCTAGAGACTTACAAATGCAGCAGCTGCAGCAGAGAAAAGCCATGCGTTAAGAAAGTTCTCATTGAAGTGTTGTCTGTGCAGCTGCAGGCCTGGACACTAACAGAAACAGAAGCCAGGGACCCCTTTATGTGAGTGTCTCAAAAGAGCAGAACACTAAACCCTCCTGTCGTACTGATGATCACCTCGGGCAAGGTGCAGGTCCACTACACCACTTTGTAAATGAACATCAGCAAACCTGCAAATTCAAATTAGCACATTGTCTGTACCTCTCAGTCTCCTCTGGTGCCTTAAGGACACAGTTTAGCTAATAAGGGGAATGATTGTCTGGCTAAATACTGAAGGCTCTGTATCTTCCCACACTGAAAGTGTTCACTGCAATAGTTTGCCTGAGCACAAGCCAGGAGTGTTGGAGGTTCTAGGAACATATGTGGTGTGATAAATGGTGAAAAGGCGCTGACCCCCCTTTTATAGCAACAGTTTATGAATTACCTATCAGGTTACCCAGGGAGTGATGACCCCAGTCGATGTAGCCAACCCCACCACCATCATTTACTGAGCCAGTAGCCCCTATTTGAGACCCTACCATAACTTACTCACACACACACACACACAGTGAACCATTTAAGTAAGACTCGCTCTCATAACTTATCATTTTATGGCACTGCATGTGAGTGATGTAGCATTACTTAACTACAATACACATATTGAAGCATATTATATCACAATTACTGAGGTAATTATAAAAGATGAGCAGCTATCATGCCTGCTTAATTCAGAGCCCTGTTTATCTGCAGTTTGTAAATTAGCCTTAACATGTCATCATACAACAAGCACACAGATATTCTCTCTTCTGCAAAATGTTACTGCTCTCTATGTTAGCAAATATGTTACTACATATTTCCTAACTATTTCCTAATACTATCCTCCCTGCATCATTTATCATGTTGTGGCATTAAGATAACATCCTGCACTAAGCCAACATCTAGTGCTTCTCTATGAATAAACTTCCTAATATCAGCCAGTGAAGGCTCATTATGCTGGCCTATCATGCTGGGCCTCCTTTAAAGTGTTTTCTCTCTTGGGTAAAAGAAAAAAAACTCTGCTACTATGCTTTTTCAGTGCTGCTGGATTAAGCATCCTGTTTTAAACATTTTTCTGCCGCTTTTTTCCCCGGAGCCTGTGGAGATGAAGAGAGCTTTGGAGTGTTCAGAGAGAATTTCATTCAACCTGTAGTGCTTCAAGTTCCCCCAAGGGATTTTCCTTTCCTCTGTCAGGGGTCTGAAAGCTAAACAACCCTGAGGAGAGGGCCAGGGAGCCACTCATCTACTGAACAAACATGGTAAGCACAGACATGGTGGAGCAGCAGGTTGTTTACAAGCCTAACCAAGCAGACAGATCACTCCTGATCACTCTCAGTGAGTTTCTCTGAAGAGATTGTATGAAAATATGTTTATATACAATAATAAGCAAAACCATATATAACAGAGCTTTTATGTTGTTTTTACAGCACTTAGTGGAAATGAAAACCAACATTTCAAGTATGGACATAAAGAAAATAGAGACAATGATATCTTTGACCACTGCCTTCAAAATCAAGCAGTGATAAAAAAAACAAAACATCCTAATTAAAGCTTCACATGCGCTGAAATCCTCTCTGTCAAACGCAATCATTCCAAAACCACAGACACATAAATATATTCTATAAAACCTGCCCAACTTTAAATGTGTGTGTGCGGTGTGTGTGCTCGCCTTCTATCACTGAGTCGTCTTATTAAAGCTGGTGCCTGGAGAGACCAGAGTAATTACTCAGTCCTTCACAACACCTTTTGGACTTTGGGCCAGTTTCGATGTGCCTCTCCAAATGTCACACACCTTAGCTGGCAATTAAACACCACTCTCTCACTCAGTTCCTGTTCTAATAAGGTTCATCAGCTAAAACAAAAGCTGTGAGGCATTCTCATACCACATTTCAAAATAAGGGTACTGTCATTGAACAGAATGTAATTCAGAGCATATAATAAAGCATAATTATATTTATATCATATACATATATAGATATTAACATATAGATATATCTATCTATGCAAACATTATGTAGTTGAAACAGAACAGCATGATGTCTTGATGTGGTAACATAGGTTATGAATATTTTATAAAGCTTTCATTGAAGAAAAGATGTGTGGGTTATTATGTCAGTTGGGCCATTGCTTAAAATTTGCATCTCTGCTTTGCATATCTTGTTTGTCATCAGTGGAGAAACATTATGTGATAATTGCCTAGAACAAAACAAAACACAAGGTCAGAGAGCATCTACACTTAATACACAAGTAAAGGCAAAGCCTGACATCACTCTCCTGTCAAGGCTCATTCAGTAAGACCAAGGCACATCCACTATCCTCTGTCAAGGCCGTTCACCCTAGTGTCAATGCGTAAAGTCCAATTAACAAACTAGAATATCTATGCATGCATGTCACATTGGCAGTTGCTGAACCCCCCCCTTCTTCTTGGGCACGGTTACAACGGGTGCTCAGTGTTTATGTCACCTCTTAATTGCATTTTTCCCCCATGGTTGAGGTATGGCTTTGTGCAGGCGCCCCGAGGAAGAAAAAGAAGGTCAGGCTGCCAATTTGGAGCTGGCAGGTTGAGAGCAGCAGCAGCACTTAGTTTCGCTTGAGAAGAGAATGGAGGGCTCCTGCTCATCTATGGAAACCAGGACAAACAAAAGAGATAAGTGAAGGGGAAAGGAAGACAAATCCCCCTCCTCTCTTTGCTGTCTTGAGGCTCTGGGAGAGTGACACCAGACTTTCAGAGAAGCCCCATGTTGCACAGCTACATGTGATTGAACAGGGACATCATGGAACAGGATGAAAGATTTTAATGTCCTGTACCACTGAGAATATGCAAAGCAAATACACCAGAACATCTAATATATATTTAGAATATATATTTACACAAAGTGCTTGTCATAAAGGACTGCCTATGTTTCTACAAATATAAGAACAGTAAAATAAACACAGAATTACTACTAGAGTCTACTACTAAAGTCAACTGTCAACAGTCTGACCTCATTGCTACTTGTAGCCCTGAGCCATTTCTATCTGCCAATCGTGGTTATTAGATTTAGTTGTTCTTTTCCTGTTCAAGATCATCATGCTCTGTAAAATTAAAAAGTGTTTGCTAAGAAAATAAATTCCTCAAAAATCTTAAAGTCAGAGACAGATTTTAAATGAATTAGAATAACTGATTGATAAAGACAGCACTACAATTATGAAAGACTAAATAAGCTAAAAAAATACAGTGCTTACACTGCCAAAATTACAAATGGTATTTTTAAGAAATGTGCGCCCCAGTTGCTACTATACCATCTCTGACTTGAACAGAACCCTGGACATTTAGTTTCTTTCCATTTCAGAATAATTTCCATTAAACCATCTCAATATGGCAGGGGGAGGGAGGGAGAGGGGAGGAAAGAGAGGGGGTAAGAGAGAATTAAAGGATAAGGAGCAAAGGAGTTAAGAGGCAGCCAGTTTGGGACTGTTTACACACTCAAGAAAGGATAAGATTGGGGCCAACATCATCATTTTCACCTCTGCACTCTGTATGTGCCCCACCAACAGTAGTAACATATTTTAAAAAAACTAAGCAAATAACAAATGTGTTTCACTGAAACATTTGCAACATGAAAAACAAGGCACCAATCTCTTTGGCCAGGCCTTTCTAGCAGGGGTTACTAAAAGAGAAAGGCAATTTAAAAATGCAGGCAGTATAATCTATACTGTTTCCCTTCTTTGCAAAGTCAAACTGTCAGTCTGTTGCTCATTCTCGCTGCCTGTCACAATCCAGAGTGTCACTGCGTCAAGTCAGGAGGACATGGCAGCTCTGGTCAGGAGTTCATCATGGGTCAACAACTGGGTCCCACCCAAGGGGACACCAGCTAGTGTTCATGGAAAGGGATCTTTTCTGTAGGCAGTCAGCCATGAAGGTCTGGCCTTATTAATGCAAATATCGCTGCACTACACAGGGTGGAAATGGTGGACTAATTACCAGCTGATACGATTAAATCATATTTCTTCTCTCGGGATAAACAGTGATATGTTCAGAGAAGAAAGATAGTGAAGGGTGGAAGAGGAAGGTGGTGGGTGAAGGGTGAGGAAGTTAGGTCACCCATCAAAAACACATGCATCACTCCAGTGGTAACCCACCTGACCTGGATAATGCGAGCACACACGCACACACACATACACACACACACACACACACACACACACACACACAGTATGCAGATGCTGCCACACAGTTTCTGTTTCTGCCATTCAGCCATAAACTAAGACTTACTGAATACAGGCCAATAAAAGTGAGCGGTTTCTCACACCCTGGTCAATTACAGAGGCACATTTATCACAGTCTCCAGACAAACCTCACACAAAAATGTTAAATCCAAGTGCTACTCCATGACCACTATCGTCCAGCAGCAGATGGGAATGTGACTATTATAGGCCAGTTATCCTCAAACTGCACAGTCCGAAACCCCTTGTCCACCCATGACCCAAGCCACTCCCAAGACCCAGCACAGCAAAGAATATGACCATTACTAGGAATCACCCTAAACACTCGGCTTTCAACTAGACTGAAAACTGGAGGAGCCTTTGAAGATCATGCCACATGCTGAAAGAGAGCCTGAGTGCTGGCCCTGGGGGACCCTGAGGCTTGGCCTCTCTCTCGCTCATGTTTTTCAATACACAACCACTGACACAAATAAAAAGAAAATACATTTTAGGGAAGAAAAAAGAGTGCTAAGAGGAAGAGGACATGACAGCAAATGGCAAAAGATTTCAAAGGGCTAAAAGAACCTATTGAACATACCAGATTGTAATTTATCAATAGATATAAAAATTGTTAACATAAAATTAATGAATGTGTTTTCCTGCATTACTCTCTTAAATTCCCCCTCCTCCCACACATCATTTCTTTTCTCTCGGGAGTTAGTCTCTTTCAGTGGTGCTCATCTCGACGATGCTGACTCTTCTTAGTCTCTGAGGAGCAATTACAGCTGCCCTGTCAAATATCACAATGCTCTAAAGGACCAGTTCACTGCCTGGGGGGCACTTGAAACCCCAAATTCCTCCAATGAACACAGCCAATTGTAAAATAAAGAAAATAGCATCCTACTCAACACAAGGTTGCACCTCTACTTCTACATTTCAACCCCTAACACAAGCCCAAAACCTCCCAAATCCCTCCAGACACACCTTTCAAAGACAAACTTTATCCATATTTTAACTCCCTGGTGAACAAATCCTTATTAGTGGAGGGAATCCAATTCTCTTTCCAAGTCAGACCTTGAGGTCCCCAGATCACCAGTGATGACTCTATTCCATCAGCTCTATGGCCAGGAGGTGAGAGAGAGCACGGCGGGTTGGATGGGATATCTAAACGCTCCTCATCATCACCTCTGTGTGCGCCTTTTGAAGGTGTGATCATCTGGCTGTACCTCAGCCCTAATTAATCACCTCCTGAGGTCAGAACTGCACAACACTCAGACCACCTAACGCCACAGCTCCCTGAACAACAAGGTGAGAGGTGAAGAATTTAAAGCAAAATAGCTTCTATGCTAATGACACTGTTAGCAGGTGGCAAACTCTGAACCCTCAGCCAATTACACACAGAGGAGTCTGCAATTTAATACTCATTGCATATATATCACATCACCACTGCCTGTCTGCTGCATGTCGTTAGGTGTTAGGTGTGATTGGCATGTGTGCCATCACCTGCCTGGCTCAGAAGTTTGTGTGACAGGCCGCCTGGAAACTCGTAGCTGTTATAGCAGTCTTTCAGCAGTGATACCATCATACTTTTTTCACCACTGCACTGATGGACCTAATTATCAAGGCTGAAGAAAGACCAGTCTGGATAATGCAAATGTCAGTAGACTGTGAGAGATGCTCTGAGCTCTCATCAGAATTGCTCTGAATCTTCCTTCTGTGATCAAAGGCAAGGGGGAGTGGGAAGCAGAGAGCCAGGGCCAGTTAAGTGCAGGTTAGATTATTTCATACTCTAAAACATTTATATATTAAATGAATTTTTGTGCATTTTCAGCAACTTCCATCCTTCTACATGTACACCAAGCCTCAAATAGAAAATCATAAAGCCACAGAAAGACAAAATGTTTACAGATATGATATATTAGCATGCCATGCGCTATGAGCACAATACAAGAGCAATGTCTGTGTTGTTATTATTCCCCCATTTTCCTTCATTAAAAAATAATAAACAATAGTGATCAACGTCTTTTAGCAAATCAAACCCATTTTTAATGGCGACCTAATGCTTTTTTAATTGCACACCTAGCAATTCCTTCACCCAATCACTGTAATTTAGCTTTGGCAATGTAGCGTTACACAGCAACATATAGCTACTTGCCACACACAATACAGTGCACCCCTCTTCCACCATGATAGAGAACCCATATGTCTGTTTTCTGTATCTGTTTTCATGGATTATCTGGAAGAATATACAGGCCAAGAGTAGATTTATAAAGTGAGCATATGGGGGGTGAGTAAATGTAGCCTCTGTGCTGTGTGTTTCAATCAGATTGAGCGGGTGCAAGCGCAGCACATTATTCTCCTCCTGCTCTGCATAGCGCTGTGCTAGGCTACGTCCTCCTGCTGTATTAGTGTGATGTATGACCCAAACGCTGTGCTGCGCCACACCACACCGCACACACTCCAACCACACCGCTCCAAACACCCTCTGCGGCTTTTTCATTCCACCTGTCAAACTGTTATTCATCTCTCCCTCTCGTCTCTCCTTCAATACCACCCTCCCTCACACTTGCTTTATCTTTTCACCCACTGCTACATCTCTGCCTTATTGTATCCATCACTTATCTTTGTCTTTATGAGCATTCCTACAGCTTTGTTTTGTTCAAAAAGAACTCAATATTACACACAGTTTACTGAGAATGCATCCGTATACTATATTCTTGCTGCATCAATGCCAACCAAGACTTCAGATGCATAACACGAATTACTGTTGAGGGATGTGAATGGCAGAGATGTGCAAATCAAACAAAATAAAAGCACCAAAGGTGTTTGTCATACTTGTCCACTATACAGGATTTGTCTGACAGCAAGTGACGACTCTTTCCATCAGTGGCACTGAAGTGTATGACAACCAGTCAAAGAAACAGAAGAGAAAGTGCCTCTTAAGTTGCACAACGTAACCACATATCTGAATAACACAATTTGTCAGTTCAATGCCGCTGTGCTTAAGAGAACTGAAGCTTGCTAAGAGAAGGAGGGAACGCTGTGCAAAGGTTAGAAATGTAATCTGAGCAAGACAATTACTGTCACTTATGGTGTCTTTTGTGAAGCAGGCCTGTTTTTATCAGTGACGCTAATTTATCTCAATGGTATTTACAGAGGTTCAAGAAAACGGTGCTGCGAGAGGGAGAAACCCAGAGAGGAGGCTGTCAAACCAATTCCAACCAACCCCGCTTCTTTCATTATCTATGGCTGTTGGCTACAGAAATAATTATGTGGCTGGTGCTAAGGCTTTGTCTGTGTCCTTTGTTCTTTTTATGTATATATGCTTTATCATTAAAGCACAAAAATGTAAAAAGAGATAATTGATTCTCACTTCTATTTATTTGCATGTGAAATATACATAGAGCTGGTGTGATGGATTTATATTTAATATTATAGGTTCCCTCAGAAGATAGGTGTAATTACATGATTACATCAATAGTCTTCCATAGTTGCAATAAAAAATAAGCACCTGCAGCAGCCATGTATCCCACAGAGAAGCTTTGATCATGTGTGTTTGAGTTGCGGTAGGTGCTTCAGGTGTACAATGACTACAGGCCAAGACCTCCCACCAAAACTGCCTGAATCAGTTCAGCCATAGCAGAGTTAAAGCGCATCCATGTGCAGGACAATCAGGCCACCAACTCCACATTCTTAATCATACTGTGGAACTGATTCAATTCATTTGGCCTGGGAGTAGATATTGAGCCATTACGTCCTTGTTAACAGAGTGCAGAGGTGGAGCCACACCTGAGTGCTCTGGAAATGGGCAGAGCACTCAGCTGATACTACTGTGAAGGAGGAAAGGAGGGAGGAGGGGCTGCTATTTAAAGATGAGGGGGCTAAATTTGATTAATCCATAAACTGATTTACTATGTCTGATAATGTGCTGGTAACACATCCACACAGGGATTGCTATTATTATATCAGTTATGGTTCACAGCCATCTAAGATAAGGTTAAGCTTTGGGCTAAGAAGAGGAAAGGGGTGTAATTAAGTTAGCATTAGGGCAATAGCAAGCAATAATTTCTAGCAAGGTATATAAAGTGTGACACGTAGCTTGAGGACAAGTGTGACTGGTGAGTTAGCCCATGACCTAAATTTTTAGTCATCTAAACCCAGTTGTAAGACCAGTTATCATTTAATTAGCAAAAACCAAGCTGTGTAGTATTTGCTGCTAATCTCCCATTACTGATTTTGCACATTTTAGTTCCTTGGCAATGCACCTGGCATATTTCTTTTACTATAGCAGTATCAGAGGTGAAACACAAGAAATGACATGGCTGAACATTTTTTGGATATAAATAAATCTTAATGTGTGTAATGATTGCAATCTCTAATCAGATATATTAGCAACACAACCTACTCCCTCCACAGAAAGAGAAACATGGATAGAATATATTGCAACAGCTGTAAGTAAGACAATAGTAGAAAAGGTGTGAGCAGATGGATAGAGGACAAAGTGCCTGCTGATCTGAGAGCTCCATAAGGCATAAGGAAACTGTACACACATTGCTAGACTTCAAGAGGAGGAGGAGCAGGAAGCCACTTCTTGGCTTGGTGGCCAAAGACGGATCGCCAGAATGGTATTTCCAGAATGTTTAACCAAAGCTCGAGGGATGCTGAAATTATACACCCCCACTCACATGCTGTGGAAGTCTGTGAGCTGTTACTCACAGCTCAGAAGAATGCAATTTATGTGTCTGTTTACTAACACAAGCACTTTGTTCTAAACCCCAGGAGGGTCACGTTCCTCCACCAAGTCAGTTTCAATTCTGCATCAAGGTAAATACTGTGTGAAAGTGTTCCCACACACTGGCACTGTATGACAGAAACTGGTTTGAGTTTTCCAAGTTGATCAAAGAGAGAGTAGAAGAGTGAAGTTCTGTTCCTACACTCACATGATATGTGGGCCTTCGAGGTCCATGGCACGCCACATACTGATGTCAGAGAAGCTCGGCACATGGAGCAGGGGGAACTCATAAAAACAACACCAGCATTACGTCAGCAGCTACACACACACACTGAGGCGCACATGTTTACCTGACTGTCTGAAACAAGGCAAAACCAAAAGAGGGGTGGTGCCTGTGTGGTGAACATGTGAGTCCAGCAGCATTCCTGTTAAATATTTTCTGAACCATCAGAGAAACCAAGGACAAAAAGCTTAGACTATCAAGAAAGGTCTGCACAAGCAACTAATAAATATAAGTTGTGAGGTAAGAAAAGAGAACAAGGAGAATAAAAATGCATTTTGAGTATGACAGACAGTTACCCCACCACCATCGCCACCCACCACCCCCTCGGGCTTCCCTCCTAGACACATGTCATTAGCCATCCTTTCTTTCAGGCTTGATTGATGTTGCCTCTTCTAACACAGCCGTGCGTCACTAATCATTTCATATGAGACTACACGCAAAAGTGGGAAAATTGACTAACCATTAAAAAAACATTTATTGCCAAAGGACTGTATTAAGTGGCTGACATTGACCAGTGCCTTCTTTTCATCAGTGGCTAAAGCACAAACAGAATGTTAACATGTACTCTGTGTATTTAGCAGGGGAATCCAGAAATATCTCAATTTGTTTAACTCAACTTTGTTTGCTACAGTTGCCTCATAACTGTTATGGAGGCTTTTCAGGTGCTTCGCCAAAATCAGCAGTCCGCTGCTGATGAATGCAGTTTTCCCTGCATTTGTTGTCCATACTATTCAGTGTTTGGTCAACTGGCAAACATAATGCGCACTCGTGCTAAGACAGTGTACAATGTGCGAGAACGATAAGCTCAGACTAAGGGAATCCCTGGAAGGCTGTGAGGCATTTTGTGAGTAATCTGACCCACAGGGCAAGCTTAGGCCAAGCCATGTAGTAAAGGACAATGAGCCAGAGCAGTGGAGAAACTCATACACAGCAGCTTCACCCCAAATGACTTTAGACACGCTTCCATCCGCAGAAACAGATTATTGCTGTTTATCCTCTTTTCATTCTGAATTTTTACATGTGTGAATTGGAGTCTTCGGACTGATAATGGCAGTTCTCCACACCTCCCTCTCAGCTATCGGCAGTCCAGGCACTCCGATGTGTACTTTTAAAAAATCAATTGCTACAGCTGTGAGATGAGAGTGTAATACAGAATACATTTTGTGTTTTCCACTCTAATCTTCTCCCTCAACATGTCAGACAAATTGTGCTGCCTCTGCCAAATCTAATATAACTGGCCCCCTTCATGGCACAGTGTGCATATATATGCACACAAACAACCCTAACAAACATACATACAGCAGGGCAGACTGGAAGTGGAAAGAGATGGAGATGGACAGTGTGGGGTGTGGTAATCACAGCCAGGAGAGGTTCACATATGTATGAAAATGCTGTGTTATAGAAAAAAGGAATATTCTTCTCAACCTGGTGGATAAACCATGCATCTAATCTGTCTGTCCCTTGACCCGTGTGTCACTGCTCTTCAAAGTCATTCAACCTGACCTGGATTATTTGTGTTTTTATTGAAAAATAACTACTGCCCACAATGCATTCAGGATCCAGCCATTCAAAGCCTCACTTCCCCTGTGTCATGATTCACTCTACCATCCAGTTGATTACTGCATCTCCCCCTGAAACATCTGCACTTCCCTTTTTCAGCAAAAACTGCAATTCCACCAGTCTGGGTAATTTATGCAGTCATCTATCCCCCCACATCTCGTGACCACCTGTCATATGGCGATAGCATTTTTAAGCCAATGCAATTACCAGATAGGGAGTCTCTGGTTCAGTCAGCATCTTAACACACAGCAGACACCTCATGACAGAGGAAGTTGATATTATGAGCAGGTCTGTTGGAGTGCAAACCACTGGTATAGGAGCTCTGTTTCTGAGATATACAGACATAGCTGTGGAGCTTGAGTGTCTCAAACAGGATCAGGGAGAAAGAAGTACAACGTGGAGGAAAATGAGACATCATCAAAGCATGTGTGAAGGCTGCCCGTGCTGCAGACAGGCCTGGAACTGCAGCGTGTCGCCATCTTTCTAATGACAACCAATTTAATTGAAAATCCACTTCTTTGTCTGAGAGCAAACAATCCAGGATAGAGGAGCTGGGGCACTATTCCCTGACTCAGTAGTTAACACAGAAATACCAGAGAGAAAAGGACAAGAGAGTGAAAAAAATGTTGAAATAGGGCAGAAAAGTGAAACAGAGTAAGGGGGGAAAAAGAGAAGGAAAGTAATAAAAGAGGGTACAGATTATGGATGAGGAAGAGGGAATTACAGACTGGGCTCAGATAAAGACGCAAATCAGTGTGAGGGTGTGAGAAAGAACGGGCAGAGATAGAGGGGAAGAGTGAAGGAAAAGGGGAGGGGAAGGGGAGGCAAGTGAAATCCTAGCTCAGCAGTCTTCCTTAGGCTCAATTTCCAGGACATGATTAGTTTGGAGTGATGACATGTAATGGGTGCAATAAAAAAAACTGCTTCTCCTGCTCTCCTTCCCTAATTCATTCCTCTCCAAATAAGAGCATACGTTAAAGTTTAAAACTCTTGGGACTGGTAGCCTTCATCTTTCCTTTTGTCCCAAAACTGCCATGCTTGTAAACTGCTACTGAAACAACCCCACTTAGTATTTTTCTGTACCTTTCGAGAGATGCTTATAAAATAAAAAATCTTCTCACTGTTTGCTTTTGGCAGGAATGATGGTCACTTATATTTACTCCAAACAGTCATGTGGCAGCTGATGGCACCAGCTCGGCAGCAGCCTCATGCCCATTTGCTCTTTTCTACAAAGAAAGCCAGTTCACATCGATTTGTATGGATCTTGATGAGCAATAATCACAGCAGTCTGGCTTGTCTGACCTCTCCAAGATATATTTGTTAACATTTAGACAACAATAACAGAACCCGTTATTGTGAAGGGCATGTTCTAGAGCCGGCAGCATGTATTGCCTTCAATAGCAGTTTGCAAATACTACAAACCTTAATAGCACAGCTTTTTCAAAAACAAACTAAAATGGAAAAATGCATTGTCACAACCTTTTACTTGAATTGTGTCTCTGTAATAGCAGAACATGTTGTCTTCAAAGAATGCTGTTGCAATTTTCAAAGAATGAATTCAGAGAGGAACAGATGTCTGAGAAATACCAAGACGGAAAAGAAAGATTTGGCCATTTCTCAGTGTTAATTTTGTCAGCTTCATTTTTGTATTTGTTGATTAAGATTTATTTAAAGACAAAATTGTAACAACAACAACAACAATACTTTAGGAAGATAAATCCATACATATTTCTCTTTGCAAAACCCACATTATATACCCCAGGACTCTTAAACCTAGCCTATGCTAACTTTAGTTATACGCATACACCAATGAGCCACAGTATTAACTCTACCTGGAGGTTTTAATGTTGATGTGGACTGGTGTCAGTATGAGCACTCTGAAAGGTCTGTTGCTACACAGCCGCCCGTGTGTGTTGCCCTTCTGACACATTAAAATTAAACCACATGATCAAATCACCACTTTGTGTGACTGATTTGACTAATCGGTGTGATCACTAACATTAAAATTCACCCAGGCTGTAGCTGTTTATACTGTGAGCGGGACTTGCAGAAGGATTTGTTTGATGATACTGCCCATGTCAGATGTGCAAAACACGTGCATAGCCAACACTGTAATGCCATAAGTGGCACAAACATAACCAATTTTAAACTCATCGCCTATCCACATATGCACTTGCTGTGAGTCAGTTGAACTCTCAGTTATAGAAAGATAATTAGGCATCATAAACTTGCAGTTAGTTAAGGAAAAAATGATGCTATCTATATGCTAACTATCGGCCACATATAGCCATTTTTACCGCTGCCAATACCTGTATATTTAGTATCAGTAATGTCTTCACCTGTTACAGATTATTGAAGGCTCCCAAAGTCTATAACAGCATCATGATGGGGAACTATGACAAAAACAACACACAACATGAGTTTCACTGACTAAGAATAGGATGAAATAAATGACTGAAATAAATTACAATTTTCAGGAAATGACTGACTTAAACTAAATTGAAAATTCCTTTCAAAATGAACACTGCCATTTCTGCAGGGAAAATGATGGTTGGTTGGCACAAACACAATCCTCACCTAGCACAACACAGCCTCTTGAGGAGAGGTTGGGACTGTGGTAACCAAGAAAGAGAATGGGGAGCTAAAGGAAATGAAAAAGCATGACTATGTTAGGAAGAAAGTCAATTTTTTTCTAAAACAATGTAAAGACGTTTGGGGTTTGTGAGCTCCCCTCCAATGTCCTCATACATTGGCTTGCTTTATTAAATTAATTACCACCCACATTTAATCTTTGGTAATGTTCTAGTCTTGTTACCTTTCTTAAACTCTCCACAGTCCAATGTCCAATTTGTGGTGCCTTTAACCTTTATCAGGCAGCCACTGAACCCAAAGTTTCCACTTAACCCACCTTTGCTCCTGATCTCTTTAACATTAGACAGACTGAACTCTGGCTCCACCCAGACCCCCTGTGGATGATGCAGAGCTCCAGACAGAATGTCCTGTTCTGGCCCTAGTGAGCACAACCTGGTCTCATCCCTGCACACCAGATTGACTCTGTCTGTGTTAGCGCCCTGATGGCTAATACAAATACAGTCCATCTGCTAATTCTAATCTATCCATCCTCAATTGGTGTAAGGCGCAGACACACATGCATTTGCATATGGGGGTATAAAGGCAGTTGTGGCAGATGATCACACCGTATCTTGTGGCACACAAATATGATTAATTGATACCATCACTATTGTTATAAGTCTCTTAGTATCACCTGATAATCAGTGATGATAAAATAAATGGCAAGCTGCTGTTGCAGAATCTCTAAACATATTCTTGTCCCTTAGGGTAGACACAAGCACAGCAACATGCTCTGAGATAACAGCATCAACAGGAATTAAAGTGCATCACAGAGGAACCCGTACACACACATAAGCAGGGAGACAAACTTGTAACACACATGTACTCAGTCGCCACAGTAACTTGTACATTTCTGTGTGAATACACAGCAACATCAACACATGCATGCACAGGGAGCCTGAGGAAAAACATGAAAAGAGACAGAGTTTAAGTGTAAACATGAAGAGGGAGGATCATGAGAACTTAGCAGTTTGGAGATGCTAGGAGATTAGCTGCGGTAAAACAGTACAGATACATGTACTAAATATGCTGCAGAGTTGTTACGCTAATCGCACCCATCCTGGGGATTAGCCCATATACGTATGTTAGGGAAACCCTTGCAAGCCAAAGCTGTAAACATATTATTGGGCAGAAAACAGACTCGCAGACAGATGATGCAGAGTCACTACAAAAAAGAGAAAGAAAACCATCATCTTTTCTTATCAAAATGCAGGAAAACAGGAGGGAATGAGCTCCGGTGCAGTGGGTCCTATGAATGTAGGCCAAGTTCTGAATGTGTATGTGAACATGTTAATGAGTAAATGTGCACTGCATACTCACATCTTTTTGTGCTGGTGCTTAAGCGTATACAGAATAGCTCACACCGCATGAGCACATACGATGCAATGGCGAGAGAGTGTAGTCAGTGTGTGCTGAGCCCCTGACTTTGCACATCTCATGCATGCTGGATGAGTTCTTTCCCTATAATCTCATTTAAACCCCCTTCACACACCATAATTCAATTCTCTCTTCTAGACAATGACCATGTCATCTTAATCTGGCAGGTAGATTATACAGCATCCCACACAAGACTGCTAATGCTGAGGAAACGACTCCGGCTATTGGACGCTCCTTCAAGGTTGGATGGGCTGCTATAGATTGCTTTACAGGATTGCTTCTGCCACTCATGTTTTCCACCACTGCTTTCTTGCTATTTAATCTGAAGAAATCTTTTTCCACTCTTCACCATTTGGAAATGCTCTGTTTTCTGTGGGTTTGACTGGTTAATCCTCAACAACCCTTCTGACTAGCTGCTCTGAATACTTTACTCTGCTTATCTGTTTCCTCGAATGCAATGTGGCTCTTAAATATTAATTTCCTCTTTTCAACAAGGTCCACTGATGTGTGGGCCTCTCATCACAGGAGAGCACCTTGTTTAATCCCACTGCCCAATAAGCAGACCTGTTGTAAAACCTTGCAGGTGTTGACGAGCGGAGCAGTGTTGAACTGCTGGCAATGCACAAATCTAGCTTACCAGCACCAGCTCCCTTCAGAGATAAGTGGGTAATTGAGCCAAAACAAAACCAGCTAATAGTCTGTATTTCTACAAATCCTACTTGATAGTGAATCAGATTTAATTAGAAATTTTAATTACTATCAATAATCAGCTGCTGTAAAACACTGAGATGAAATGAAGTGGCAGGTGTGAGCACACTGGTTGTCTGGCTGTGAGGACCTGATGCCTCCCCCATCAAGTCTCCCCGGCCTGCTCAATCGGATTATAGCTAAACCACCCAGCCATAACAGGGCCTCTCAGGCCTCCTTCATACCTTAACCACTTATCCTGCCTTGATCCACACAGCATGGTTCCCTAAACACTAGGCACAACATCCCTGTCTTGATGGGGGTGTGTGTAAATTGAAATTGTAAGTGTGACCACAGAAAAATAAAACGAAATCAGAACAGAAATCTGACATAAAATTAGTGAAATTCACAGATGAATGCACCATGTAGACACACTAGGAGCCAGTGAGCCTGCGTCTACCTTTCTGCATGGTGTTGACCTCGGTCTAAAGGCTGGAACCAGGGTGTCAGGATCACAAAACACTAATAAACTGTGATGCATGTCAATGTTACAAGAGACATACATGACAGAATAACAATAGCCTACATGATCTTAACCCTCTCAACCATCCTTAAACAATGGATCGGATTCTCCCGATGTAGTCCAGCTAATGAAAAGCAGAGACAACATTCCTAGGAAGAATGGTACAACAAACAAACAGTGCGACCACACAATAAAAATAGCACTATAGTCCAACCACAAACCTCTGGAATATTGTAAAGAATAGACAGTGGGTGCAGACAGTCGTGAAATGTTCTTGTTATGTGCAAAGACCACAACAAGTCAACTTTAAATCATTAGCTTAGCTCTCAAAAAGTTCAAAAACTTTTTTCTATCAACACATAAAAGACACATCTGCTCTGTGCTTGTTAGAGAGTTTGGCTGCTTTGCCTGTTGACACACAGTATTGAGAGCCTTTTAATAGTTTTATGAACTGTTATCTGTTGAGCGATCATGTTAGGTGTGGCCAACAAAGATGAGCACCAGCCAATCACTATTGAAGCAGAGACTGTTAGAGCATATGCCAAAGTGTAATCCAAGTATCTACGTACATCATGTGGCATTACTAAGTTCAGCCAGTGATCACATCAATAGTCTGCTTTCTTCCTCAGAGCATTTGTTTCTTCAGAAGTAGATTTGACTGTGGAGCAGAAGGTTCCTCTTGCCTCCAGGCTATTCCTGTGGAGGTCTTCTGCTCCTCTGATCAACACCCTGTGTCTCTTTGTGGGTCATCCAACAGACCAGCCAAGCAGACAGGCTCAGTCAGTCATGCTTTTTCCTTACTTTCTTCTTGCTCTGTTGACCAGAGGGAATTCTCTCCAGCTGGACAAAGTTTGTCTCTCTTCTCTTTATCTGCCTGGTTGCAGACTGCAGTTGTTTTGTGTGACACACTACTGAAACTGTCCTTGCCATGTATTTGTGAATATGGATGAGTGCACTGGGGAATGTGCCAGGATTTTCAGTACATTGTAACCTCAAAGGAATGCATCATGTCCCTCTGTAAAATATCTCTCTGCGTGCATGTCTCTCCATTGTGAGCTTCTCAGAACAATGCAGCCAGTGTGAGCCAGCACTGTAAAGTGGTGTGTGGTGTGACCAGGTGTCTCCTGAGTGGATCCCAAGGGTCCCATGTCAAGACACACTTTTGATATCCTAACACCTCACACTGTTTCTGGTGAAGGAAAATATGGCAAGAAGGTGGAATATTGGGCCACTAGAGATCACATCTCACCACAGTTTCCACACCACAAAGATCTGTTAAATTTTTCAGACACTGTCAAAATATTTACACAGTTTTAGACAACTACGTCCAGTAAGGTACAGAAGACATCTTACAGTATGTCACACAACACATTGTCTAAATAGTAATATAAAACACCTGTGATGTTAGTAGGTGTAAGGTTGCTCTGCCATTCTATGATATGCTACAAAGCCACATAGTTCAACAACAATGTAATGTCTACAGAAGAAAAGAACTGAAAAAGATCCAGAATAAATTCTGCATTCATTTATTTGTACACTATTTCTGTCATCCACTACAGCATTATTGGCAACCAAAAAATGCTGCTTTGTCAGTCTTTTCCCTGGAGAAAGACGTCGAGTACATGGATCATGCTAGTTGGTGCTCAGTAGGGATGCACCAATCTGACTTTCCAGGTCAGATTCTGATACCTCTATTGTCCAATTACCTGTTATTTATAATTAAAATAATAATTAATTGTGTGTCGACTGCAACTTGGAACAGCAACAATAAATATCACAATAAATAGGAATCAAACAAGCTTGTAAACAATTCAATTCAATATATTCATCAGACACGCAGCCGGAACATCTAGTCATTACCTGGGAAAGCTTCATGTGAGAAGACTAATATCCGAGTCAGACAGCCTGAAGGTTACCCAGACTTAGTCCCACAAGCACCCTTAGTGCAAAGTTTGTAATGTTGGAGTGTGATCTCAGCTGTCTCATTTCATGCCTCTGGAAGTGTTTGATTAAGTTTGCTGTGTTGTATTTTGCAGTGCTACCAACACCCCTCACAAAATGTCTTTTTTAAATATTACAAGTAACCATCAAACTTAATGGAATAGTAAACAAGTATGTGAAGTATGACATAGCACACATCACAAACATAGACTTCAAGTGAATACAGTGGGCCCATGTATCATCCCACATGGATGTGCCCTATTATCTGTTACCAGATGTAGTATTTAGCCAATATTGGGGCAGATATTGAATTAAATTATTCAGTGCATCTCTAGTGAGCAAGGGGCTCTTTCATTTTAAGATATTAAACCAAGGCTGTTCATGTACTTGCACCTTGCTGGTTTTTCCAGATGTTAACTAAAATAACCTCAATTTCTTTCTTAATTTGGTAATAAACCAGGATTTTCAATGAATACATTTGTTCTTAATTTGGCAAGAATTACATATCTCACAATTGTCAGCAGAAATCAAAATTAGGTCTGTATGCCAACTCAAGACGCCAAGTATCCTCATCTATCCTATATTTAAAAGAACAAAACACGATTCTCATAAAGAGGCAGGGATGTGTAGTAAGGAGAGGAAACAGGGCTGTGTTTGGAAGGACATAGCTAAATATAACCTCCCCTCTCACCTCCCATTTGTGTCTGCCACCAGTTTTATTCAGCCGAGGTCCCAGTTGCAGCATAGTTACAACCAAATAGACAGCTGGCAGTCAGTTATGTTCCCCCACTTCACATTGCGAACAGGGTCCCTACACACTAGCAATGTCAAATGCACCATTCAGACACCACTAAATATTTAATCGGGACAAGTAGAAGGCAATCTTCTACATCCACAAGCATTAAACATTTAATACCCAGCTGACATGATATCTATTCAACTGAGACTTAGTTAAGAAATCTGCACAATAGTAAGCTGTACAAACCTTCCTAGTTAAATTACGTGAAAATTTAAACACACACACACACACACACACAAACATCACTAACACAAAGTCAAGGATCTACAATATCCTCACACACAGGTACACCTCGAAAAATATAGTAGTAAATATATATATATAAACATATATAATCTGCAAAGGGTAAAGCAGGAAGGAGGCGTGTTTATCCCATCGGTCATGGCATTAGACTAAGGTTATAAGCAGTTTGTGTCAGTGCACCACCCAAGGACAGAGAGGAAAGCCTGACGACAATATGCTGTATACAGTAAAAAAAGAAGACCAACATTTGTTATGGCATTGTTACATTACTGTTGCTGATAATGCAAACTATGCAGGATGTTAACCTTCACTGTGATTGAGGAACTCCATCAATTTTACACATCAAAATTTCATCAAATGTAAAAATTAAAAAGTTTGGTAAAGCTGTACAATATGCAGACTAAAATGTGGCACTATAAATAAGTGAGAATACTAGACCTTACTTATATGACGCCAGTGGCTCAAGGCAAAATATTAGAATACAACATCAAAATCACAATGTCTGACAAACTGCACACAGTCAAGGTGCATTGTTGGCACAAAAATGGCAATATCTCAAGTTCTGCATCATCAGCATGAAGTGTCCTTCTTGATTGTTATGGGAATGGAATATTAAAACATTGTAGTTATAGTATTTAGTATTATGTGTTCTTTCAATGAATACTGAAAATGACAAAGTGTGACTTTGTTTGTTGATCTACTCAGCGGTGTCTGGAGGAAGGTGGTGTGTGTGGTCCAAGTCAGTAGTATGCATATGTATGCAGTACACTACATACTATACATACAGGCACAAACACACACACAGATACAGATGCAGATACTGGAGGTGACCCAGCACAGTGACAGTGTGGTGCGTGACTTGCTTATGAATGGTGAGGTAAGAGTGATAAAGTACCACCTAAATCCACCCACATCCTGTGACCCTGCAATCAGTCAAACACCAACGACAGGCATATACACCATAAATAACCCTGTCTGAAGTATGTCTGGGGCAACCCTCCCTCTAAGGTTTAGATTAATTGTTTTACTAAATGTAAAACTATAAAATACTGCTTTCGGGTAAACAAACACAAAGCTAACATACTGAATATAATCACTAATATGTCAATAATATAAATCTAGCATTTGGTTCTCCATTTTCATGCTCTTCTTGGTCATAATCAGAGACTCTAGAGAAGCACACAAATCTAACCTTGTACTTCTGATAAATCATGCAATCACACCCTAACATGTGAACATAATGATCATATGGGGTTAATAGAGCAGGTGTCCGCTGCAGAGCTCCCTCTGCACCCTTGGCTCTTGATACAATATTCTGGGCTAATTTGAATAAAAAAATCTGCAAACATTTGCTGGACCATTCAGGCTAATGTTCAATCTGCTGCTCTTTGACACAGTGCCACCATGCATCTCATTTCTATTCCTGAAGCCTTGCCACAAACCTGCCAGAACTGCAGTGTCATGTGGTAGAAATAGAAAAGGGGAAATTGGTAGAAAAGGAAAGGAGGAAGGAAATGATGTGTTTTTATTAGTGTATAAGATAACGCTTGAGTATTCAGCTGGAAAAAATAATGTAATTCATACACAAAAATGTCAGCAGAATATCATCAAGGTCAAGGTAGAAAATAGACTTCTGTTGTTGTTTTTAAACAAAGTAAAGGCAAAGGAAATAGAAATAAAGCTGTGGAAAATACATGAAATTAAGGGGAGTATCTTGTGAATTAGGTAATTAGCATTCTCAAGATGCTCCACAAGAAACACAAACATATATATTTATATATATTCACTGCTTTCTTTCTATGCATTTTTACATCTAAAACCTACCTGGTATTATCTAGTACTGTTGAGTTGTGCTAAGGTGTACCATCGTTGTGCCATTAATCATTCATCATGTGGCATTAATCCACATGTTTATAAGAACACCTCAACTAAGGTTAGGTTTATAACATGTGGTCCTTGTTCAATCAAACAAGGAAGATCAGCTTGTTAAGCTGTCATGTTACAGTGTGGAGTGATCTGATTTAATGACTATGGCATTGTCTTTGGTTTGGCTTTAGCTTAAGCATAAGTAAGAAAAACTGGCAAGCTGACATTTGCTAGAGATGACCAGGTTTACACCAATACCCAATGAACCAACAGCAGCAGAACTATAGCATATTGTGATAGTGTCATTTCCTAGCGCATGCATGGGAACCTTTTCTGTTATTCTGTAACAGGGACAAGTACAAGTTCACATTTACACTCTACTTACAAGTGAGGGAGATTGGTGTTTGGACAAGTGGTCTACCAACTGAGCTACATGCCACCTCACAAAACAAGCAGAAAAAAAAACTGTGGAAATTTGTATTTTCGTCTGGTAACTTCCAAAATAACAAATCTGGGACCGAATCATGTCTTTCTGAGACCAACAAAATGGGTGATTCTCACTGTGAAGCATGGGGGAGGAGGTGTGATGGCGCTTCGCTTGGGATGCTGCGGTGATATATTGAAAATTCAACAGACACTTAACCAACATGGCTAACAAAACATTCCGACACCCCATCCCTTCTGGTAAATGAGAAGGTATGTAGCTATATATTCTGACTATATAGCTCCCAACCTCACCGCACATGAAGAGCGAAACATAGAGGCAGACTGACAGCAGTGAAAAATAATAAATGGGGAAAGAGGATGGAGGCATGAAAACATACTCCCATGATGATATACCTCTCGCCTTTATTCATAGCAAGAGTTTCCACTCAATTTCCTCCTCTTATTTTGGCACCGTCCTAAAGATAACATCTCTCTGACGCTTTCTCTGTTCCAAGGCATGATGAGGGTTGCATAAAATTAGCTGCTTAATAGGGGGAACGTGTCCAGGGGCAACATGGAGGACCTTGTTTCAAAAGAGTCTCGACACACTCTGCTCAACCCCCCATATCCCCAAGTAACAACACAAGATCAGATAGAGAAGTGAGAGGCCCGTTTAAAATAGCACCCCACAGACACTCTTCTGAATATTTGAAGTACTAGCAAAAAAAAATGGCAGCATA
The DNA here is from genome assembly GCA_900302695.1 of Helostoma temminkii. Lineage (NCBI taxonomy): Eukaryota > Metazoa > Chordata > Actinopteri > Anabantiformes > Helostomatidae > Helostoma > Helostoma temminkii. Next base: position 192,389 of record OMLM01008170.1, read on the forward strand.
AAATTATGAACTCAGCACTGACACTTTTAACTTGCTCAGTCTGGCTTCTACCACCCAAATCGAATATGGGATTAAATGTTGTATTTTGTATGTTGTGTTGTTTATTGCGAAAAAACACCGTAATCTCAGACCCTGTATATACTGAAAATAGACAGGTTGGAGCACTGAATGCTTCATCTACCCTTTGGTATCCCAGTCCAATTACAATTCGTCCCACCAAACCCTTTCTTTCAACACTCTCATGGGCTGTCAGATTTTGATATGGAGGGCACTGCAATATTGAAGGTCGGTCAGTCTGCACACTTAACCTCATTTCCCAACACTCTGCTCTGCCTCTCCCAGAAGAGCCTTTTGATTGGTGCCCATTTGAAAAGTGGGCTTTGGGTTTACGGGAGGGGTACGGAGGGTAGGGAAGAACAGAGCAGACTCAGAAAGGAGCTTTTTGGAGCACAGCTCCTAACTGCAGTCAATTATAATAGTTTTCAATTAACCAAGGGAAAATACTGAGAAATAATCTGGGCTAGCACAAGAGAACCACCCATGCAGTATTAATGTACACAAACTAATGAAAGCACAGATTAGCCTACATATTTACCTGGGGTCAGTGGAGTGTCATCCACACATTAAAAGAAAGGACACAGAAACAGAAACTGAAGATGGCACACTGAGAATCGGAGTCAGAAAGAGAAAAAAAGTAGAAAGGAAATCAAGAGAGAAAAATATCAAGGAGAAGAAATGAGAGGTCAACGGGACACCGGGAAGACCTTGCACAAAAAGGAAATGAGATCATGAGATAAAGAGGTGAAGAAAAGCAAGAGGAGGTTCCACCCTTCAAAAGAGATTAAGGATCATCTGCATTTTGCCTTTCTATCTGCCTGAACCATAATCATTTCTCTCTAAAGGCAGACAGCCGCCCACAATCAAAATGACACCAATCTGAATGAGTGATCTTGACAAATTGGGCTGCTAGAAAAAATAGCTGCTCTTTTGACTGAGAAGAAAGCTGCAGACAGTGGGGAGTCTCTGGCAGGACAAAGCTATAACTGTAATTGGCTGCTACACTCTCCTTACCCTAATCTCCGACCACAGAAAGTGGCAACTAGAGAAAATGGCACATCATGCACGAACACTCCGCCACAACAGCAAATGCTCTGCAACCACAAGTTTCAATAATGTCTCGAATGTTATGTGCATGCGTCAGAACAATATGGGAAATTCATCCATAATCCTTAGCAGGTCACAAAAGACTTAAAAGACTTCAAAGCTGGATTAATGTGTGACTGGACATACCAATTCCACACTGGGTAACTTCTTACCAAGCATTAACATTGTATGTCAAACAAGAAACTAATCGTGGGTTTAGTTTGAAAATATCCTTTGACCTTTTGTAGAGGTCTCAGAATTAATTTTATGCACCACAGATATCTAATTTTATGCTTTTACGGACTTACACATTTGCAGAATAATGGAAATGTCCTAATATTTTTCTTCACTTAGGAAAGCACTGAGCCTGTTGTACTGCAGGATCTACGGTTAATGCCTGCTTCAGTTTTATTTCATGAGCACTACATAAGGTGCTTGTGTATACACTATACTGTGAAATGCCAAACAGAGAGAAAGGAATTTCTCGTTGATTTAAGAAACATCCTCATTGTCTTGTTTCAGGGACCCAGGAAGACTAATGAATTCACAGTCCTACCGATGTGCTGGGCTAGCAGGTTCTCTCCCCACTATACCTGCCTCAACATTTGGAAATGAAATGTGAGAAATGGGCCAATTTACAGCTAAGGGCTGTTTCTTCCTAAGAGACACCAACATAAAGATCGAGTACAGAGGATATGCAGAAGTAGATGGGCCAAGATGAGGAGTTTCATTTTAGACAGAGAGAAAAAAGGAAGAAAAAGATGTAAGACAGGAAAGCAAGACGTTGGCACTATGAATGCCATCTCTGAGGGTACACAGAAATGCTTGAATTGCATTTTTGGCCTTTAACTTCTCTTTTATAAAAAGACTGAAGTTGAAGAACAGCTCTTGATCTTTCCAATCAGCTACCATGACAAGAGCTGCTCAGATATTCAACAAGCAGAAACAAAAGAGGATGTCAGCACAAAGAAGTTCGCTGCACTGCAAGAAGTTTGAGAGAAACACACAAAGAAGTAGGGAAGATGCAGGAACAAAGACAGTGGAAGGAAAGATGACAGAAATGAATATAAAAGGTTCTCTACCATCTCTTCCTCATTATGTCCAGAGTCCAGACTGCAGCTAAAATACTAAGCCATACTACTTGTCATACTTCTACCACAATATCTAGTCACAATACTCAACATTTCCACATTATTGAAAACTGTAAACATAACTTAATAAGGGGTTAATTGACTGAAGAAACCAGGTTATTGTTTCTGGAACACGTAACTGTATTTTTATTCCAAATTCATTAAACCATGAGACACCTACAATGTCTTCAGGACGCCTGGGGGAATAAACTAAGCACTGCAGACTGACAGAGACAAAGCTTTCTGATTGCCCTGACATCACATCTGTTAACTCCTCAGCAGCTTTAAGGGTATGAGACGAGGAGGTGGAGGAGAAGGTCGGTGGGCGTTATCATTTCTCTCTTTTACACTCCCCCTCACCCCTGTACTCTTCCCCTACTTTCCTCACGGGACCGGTTACATTTTCATTTGATAGGAACTGGAAAACCACCATCTGTAATTAGATTACACACAGATAGATGGAATGAGAAAAAATTCTTAGTTAATTAACTCAAACCATATTCTAATCAGGTTTCATAACTCTCCCCCTCCTCTGAGCAACCTCTGATATAAATCCTCTCATAAATCCCCCAGGGACTCACCATCACACAAGCCAAGCCAAGAAGAGACGGGCACTCAAACAAGATCATTTGACGCTAATTTCCCAAACAGGAAGGCACTTAAAGACGCGCTCTGACTGAGACAACGAAGCATGTGCATCAATAGCTAATGAGAAAGAAAGGGAAGTTACAGAATATGCAAGACATCTTTCTGCCTTGCGTTGCTTTGTGTATGTTTCCTGCAATGAGCAGTTCCAGTGCCAGGGTGACGGTTTCCACTGTAGCAGGAAATGAGGACAGGGAATAAAATAAGTCTCTTTTTATGGGAGTAGGGACAAGTGGCTGTGATAACAGTCAAAGAGGTGTCTCAGAAGAAGTGTCGCCCACCACATTCGCATCTCCATTATCTGTCAACCTGCCAGTCCATCTGTCTGTTTGCCACACAGTGCTCAGAAGACTGATAAATTCCATTTACAAAAGGAAACATGCGTCACGTGTTGTATGCAATGAGGAAAAGCAGCACCCTAAATGTGACACGATCGTCTGCAATTTTACTACTGTTCAACATTTTTCATCAGTTTCTAATTACTAACCCTGTAGTAGAAATAAAGAATCACAAAGTATTTTATCAAAGCTGTCTCACAAACAGTCATAAGACTGACAGCTCAATCATGCAGCTATTAAATTTGTCTCTCACTTGGATTAGAAATCCATTTCAAATGTCAAGTCATTTTTTATTCTCCAGAACAAAGCACAGCATGAACAAAAAAAGGAGGACACCACTGAAACAAGAAGAGAACGAGATTAGATGTCAATCTATTTTTCCACACTGTTACTCTGACATTAACATCTCCATATGGAACAACTACTAATCCATATGTATATGATATGTCCGTATGGTCAATGTCCATTGTTCATGGACAAAGTTATTGTATATGTGACCAAGAACAATGCGTCTACACAAGAGAGTCCGTCACTTTCTATCAATTAAGGACTTGAACCATTTCATTGCATGAATAAAAGCAACAGGGACAAACCAGCTTATTACATCAGTTTTTAACCACTGTGCCAAAAAGACACACTTCAAAACACTAACTGGCAGCATAACACCCAGCATTGTCAACAGATTTGCAGCAAACAGGATTTTACCAGATCAAAATTGCTCCTTTGGGACCTCAAACACGTTGGCACATGGAGTACTGCTTTAATTTCTAAACACCTGCTCATTCTCTACTTAGACCACAAAACACAACCAGCACAGAGCTTTTTCTCCTCTCCAATAAATAATCCTGGTCTGCCATTTCACCGCAAGTGCTACGACAGCCAAGCTCGCTCCCCTGAGTGCACCCATGCACGTGTGTGTGTGTGTCAGAAGAGCCACCATCACAGCAGCCTGCACCTGCTGTGCCTGACGCCCTGCTCTGCTAGCTAGAAGCAGCAGTACAATGCAAAGATAGAGGAATGAGCAGATAGAGTGATAGAAATGCTGGGGGAAATAGATATGTTGGTGTAAATGTCAACAGCTTAGCTCAAACCAACTACAGCACATTGGAGGACCTAATATGAATTCATATGAGTTTCATGCTGATAGCTGTTGAGCTTTGTGCACGGCTATAAATAACACAATGTCCCAGTTGTTTGGGGGAAAATAAAACCCAAGGTTTCTAGGTAAGAGGTTCAGCTGTGCATCCTTACAGGAAACTGCTAAAGGCTGGCAGCTTAGCCTGTTTGAGGATTGCTGCTGGTCAGCACATGATGGGCACATGCAGTCACGTTCACTGACAGACTCAGGCATGGGTAATTTCACATGTCCAATTGTCAGCCAGCATGGCTATGTTACACTAATGTCCTCAGGGCAGTGTTGTAAAACTATGCACTACCCAACTGTGCACTTCCCAGCAGCAACAAGAAGCATTTGGTATCTGTGAAGTACAATACATCCATTCGTTATAGCACAAGACTCAGGAGTTTGAGACATAAATTCAGTACCTGAGCTGCAGCTTAGCTACATCGTAATGGTGCTGCTGAACTACATTATTCTGTCAGAGAATAATATAGTTTGCTGTAATTCCTGGAAAATATTACAGCAGTCACAGCCTTCTCTGCAACTAGAGAAGACAGCAATGAACACAGGAAGAAGAAGAGGAGAGGCTGACACATACTCCAAAATGTAAATTTGTGCGGTAATTTCATACCTGAAGCATTACACCAACTGTTGTGTGCCAAGTTATGGTCTTTTGTTCCAAAGAGTGATTATGTATCTTTGTTAACAGCAGCTGGAATGAGTACATATACCAGTTTTTATTGCAGAAAACAAAGAAGCATTCATAGCACTAAACATGATGTGTTTAGTGTGATTTCCTCATGCAGAACACCCAGACAGGTGGCAGGGGCAGCAAACACATTTTACAAGGCTATAAAGGCAGACAATGCTTAAAATAATGTAACATCACACTACATTGTGTAGTATCTGGCAGGTCCCTGTAGCACTGTTCAGTCACGTACTCTATATTTAAACAGTTAAGAAGCTGCTGATTCTTGAGATTTCACAGTGGTAACTGAAGCACTTTCCAGACTGGTGAACATTATGTGCTCCAATGTGGCCTCTGACCCCAGTCATGGGTATAGAGATCAAGACAGAGACCTAGAGGAGGGAACATCTGGTTGGAAGTGAGATGGAGAAGGTATTTATGTGTCTCAGACTGATGCTAATATTTCAGTTTCCATCGGTTTTGTCCCGTCTGATAACAGTGAGATTGCTCACTTGTCAAGGCAACCATTTTCCAAGAGACTTGAAGTCAGCAGCACACAATTTTAAAATGCACATACACACAAATACACAGTGTGTGGGATAAACAAGTCAACACTTACATTCATGGACACACATATAGATCTTTCACATCTTTTTTACACAGCTCCTTTAAAAGAAAGCGGCAACGCAATTTACTAGAGGCCGGAGGTGGGTGGGTTGGTGGGTGTATTAAGGTTCAAGTCACATTCACAAATGCATTCTACAGACAAACAAAGAAAACACTTGTAGCTTCACCACACAAAAACATGCACCACAGGGGGTAACACTGTTGGGGGTGAACACAGAAGGGGCAGAGCAAAAGGAGGAGGAGGCAAAGACAGCAATGCACCAATGCAGCTATGGCTCTATTAAACTGCAACAGTACCTGTAGTTAAATATAAAAAATCCATAAGGCATGAGATCATTTGAGATAGTGAAGCATGGGGGTGTGGACCACAGAGGTTTGTTCTGTGGTCCTCATTACTGAATCTATCTCAGTGTGCCTGTCAGTCACCACCTGTCTGTCTGCCTTGTTAATGGAGCTAGAACCATGAATCTCCCTTAGGAGACATGCCCACTGAGGATACGGAGGTGCTTCTGGCCCACATATCTCAGCAGCTATGAACATATGCCTGGCATAAGTATCGCAGTAAGCCTCATATAAATACATCCAAACTTACAAGAGGGAACAGAAGCTAAACTGAACTCTAAGAGAGAGTGATGGAAAGGGCTCAGTGGGTTGTATTCAGCACCATTGCTCCTTCCTTCCTTCCTGCAGGATTTTACAGCCAGCAGTAAAAACCTTTCTTAGCTGCCCTCACCACATTCACCATAGCAGGAAAATAAGATACACAAGTGACTTTAGAGGAACTAAATCTGCTTGTAGCTTGGTTGTTTCTGTGACCCCTGGAGAAGCTGTGTGTGTGTGTGTTTGTATGTTTGTACACTACAATGTAAAACTCTGCAAAATACTCATACGCCTTCTCAAAGATTAAATATGAGAGAAAGGCTCAGAATAATCTGGTTTTCTTCTCTCTTGTACCATGTGCCATTTATACAAATAGACAGTGGTCATGAAGGTCAGGGGTTAACTGACTCTGTTTTTTTCACGCTCAATAATCATCAATAATCTAGACAAGATACTGGTCACTCAGGTGCCAGAGAAGACCGTCAATTCAATGAGTGGAATGTCTGGTCCTGAATACATGAAGGCTACAGCTAAGCTGGACACACTCCTGTAAAATTGAGCCTTCAAAGAAGAGCTTATGAATCCCATCTCTGACAAAAAAGAGATGGAATTAGTGGGATTTAGGAGCGTCAGTATGAGGCAGGGTAGTATTAGTGATGCTCTTTACATGTCTCCATCCAGGCTGGATCACAGGCCATCTTTAGAACACACTAGCAGTGAATGTCTGCCACAATATACAGCACTGCGTTGGATGCAGACAGCTGCGGGGCCTGAAGTCTGAGCTGATACTATGCCCGGCCCACTGGAACCAGTCCAGTGTGGAGTTACAAAGGAATGTAGGAACTGTGGTTTTGGCAGCTGTACTCTGATAAATGTTGTGAAACAGAGAAAAGTATGCATGTTTTTCAGGCCATATGCTGAAGGGATGTGTCTCTGCTGCTATTGACAGCCCTTATTCAAAACATGTTTTAGCCAGCTTATGTCTGAAACCGTGGTTCTCAGTAAATGCAAGACTGAGTACATAATATAGAAGCTTAAGCAGTAAAAAGAGTAAAGAGGCTAAAAGGAATGAAAAAGAATAGCGCTTAAATCCTGCAGAGGACTGTTCCACCTCATAGAACAAGGAAATGTGTTCCTATTGATGTGGTCCATCAAGTCAGGTCTGCATTATTCCCTGTGGAGGCACCCAGAGGCAGGCACCCCCTGAGCCCTGAGGGCAGCTGACCACACCCCTGGAACAACGGCCTCAATAAACCCAAACACGACTCCATTTGCTCAAACAGAAGCACTGGGGGGTAAAGGAAAGATGTAGCAAATCAGAAATGAGTGCTCTGAGGCTTGGCAGAAAACATTACAAATGGACCGTTCTATACATAAATCAATCTAAGCATTTACCACTTGCTATCCAAAAATCCATCTCCACACTCACAGTGGAATGTGCAGGTCCCACGAATAAGGATTAATGAGAGCAGGATGGCCCAGTCACCACTGTCTCCATTGTTTCTCCTGGTTTATTTTGACAGTGAATTCTCAACTGAGCATTTGCCTGCAACTTGAGCATACTGCAGATCACTGCATCACAATAAGAGCAAGAGAGGCCTTGGATTCCAGGAAGCTCTTCTCCCAGTCCTCCATCTCTGTCCGGCTATCCCAATGGGAGGCAGTGAACTGGGATTAACAGAGCGAGTACAGCACATAAATTTCAGCTGTACTGCTGAGTCGCTGTTCCACACACGCGCCCTCCTCTTTACCTGACCCTATCCCCACCCCTATTTCTATCTTTTCACACCCCAGGAGGATGGGCCAGGGGGCTGGCCCTGCAGCAGCCACATCCCAATCCACTCAGAATGCTGGCCCGTAAATACTGCACAGCATCAGGAACAGCAGGTGCTATCACTCCCTATCATTAATTATACCTCCTGCATCACTCTAGCCTCCAACACTTCCCCATTTTATCTCACTTTCTTATATTCTAAAAATCTTAAATTCTGTCAAATGCTGCTGCTCTACAGCAATTCAGTCTAGTCTCTTCAGTATCCACTCATATATCTCCTATTTCCTACAACCTTTTATTCTAGTCCCTATTCATTTGTTCCCTGATATATCTCAATCTTTGTCCAGCATTCACTTCTCCCAAGTGACAGCCCCCTCCCCACTCTTAGCAGAACCAGCTTTCTTGTTTGCCCAGATGTGTGTCTTTCAGTGCTTCTCTTCACATTTTGATGGGTCTTTCTCTGTTGTATGTCTATTCCAAAACGTGTGTACTGCTGCCAGGAGATATCATGGGGAATGATGGAGTGCTGGGAGAGAGAGCTCATAAATAATACCAAATGAAAAAGGAAAAGCAGCATGAGAAACTTCCTGAGGTGAAAAGCCAATGAAGATGGTCAGAGATGTAAGAGTGTGCCCGCTGATGGTAAAAGTGCAAGCTCCCCGTGAGTCTGGCCACAGACACAGGAGCAGGGCATCCCGTCTCTCTGAGGTGAGAAGGCTTTCTGTGAACTGTGTGGAAACCACAGAAACATCTAGCATGACCACAACAACAAACAGTTGCTTCCTTCTGACTTGGTTACACTGCCACAAGACTAAATGTGAACTATGAAGGCAGAGCTGGACTTGTAAATGGGACCACCCAACATATTAACACATTGTGAGAAGCTCTGCTCAAGATTATGTGGGCTGATGAGTTGAAAACACATCTGGCAGCAAAAACAAACCATGGAATGTTTCTCAACTGTCTCAAAAGAAAGTCATGGACCAGGAAAACCAAGTCAAACACGGATACAGTCACACAGACCTTGTTAAGCCACTGAAGTCTAGAATTCAAATCCAAACCATTTTGTGCACATTTTTACACACATACACAATTATCTAAAAACAGAAAACAGTGTATCTGTTACCAACTGCCTGCAAACGACGAATTCCCTGAATTCAATCTGGTGGCTTGCGTTCGTGTTTTGCACTTGACTTTTAAGCCCATTATAAAAAGCTTTCTCTGCAGAAAACTCGATTATCACTGGGAAGACAGACTTAACCAACCATTATCAGAAACCTCAGTATGTGACAGCCTTGAGCCATGTGTCATCTCTCCCAAGATTCATCTTTGTGTAACAGACATTCTTTCTTAATCGGCTAAGGTGTTCAGAGTTCGCAGAAAAAGAAAGTTAATCACTTAAATCCCCTAGAAAAACCTTCACTGTATTTCTCTTTCCAGAACAGATACACATTTTAAAAGCAACATGTAAGGGACTGGCTCTCTTCTCTTCATTGTCACTGATTTCAAATTTAGATTCATCACGGTCAATCATTAATAGATGGACAGGACACACAGCTTAAATCAATGTGACTGCCCTACACTACTCTCTGTCTACTTACTCTTGCATACAGGACACAGACCTATACGATCTCTGTGTGCGTGGCAAGTTAATTCTAAATATTGAACCCTCCGTTGGTCTGTGTTTTCTTGTTCACTCACATGCATCTAGTATTCAACATCACCAACAGGTTAATTAATCAACATCACATGAAACAGAATCCTTTTCCTTCCTGATGAGAGGAAGAAATGTGTCCTGACCTCAGTGAAATCTATGTTCAAAAGTATCTATATGTGAAGGACATTATTGTTTGTTGTTGAGCACACATAACTGCAGTGTATCTGGGAATCAATTCCTGCAGCAAGGGAAGCCTTTTAGTCCTCCAAGGGGGGTCTTATGGATGATTCTGGCAGACACACCACACAGCTGTAGAAATCATTAGGGCACGTTGATGGCTTTTATTTTCCTCTGTTGATAATTCAACATTAAGGAGCTTGCTTCTGATCATTTACTTTGATCCCATTTTTTCTGGATAAGATTATCCACATTAACGACACTTGATGTGGAACAAACGACGTACAGAAATTCATTCAGGCAAAGCGATGGCATAGGTTGCTATAATAACACAGTGGGTTTTAACTGTAAGAAGTGCCAGCAGTGGTTATGCTACTTATGGAACTGGTTACTTGCTCTCACAATACTGGTTAGCTATAGACAAAACATCATCATCATGTCTCAGATGAGAGGCAAAAATATCTGGGTCAGGATGAAATCAAATCTTGTAAATGTTTATGCTGATGCTGAACAAACTCTTTTGGAAAAAAGAAAGTTTAGAATGATGCAAAACAGGTGAAAGAGGGCCGGAAAGACTTGAGCAGCCTTTCATTTTCTTTCCTTTTCTCTAGACCTCTGTAAAGCCCACTCCTGCAAAGGAAGCTTGCTTCTTGTCAGACAAGTGCCCCCTGCTGGTAAAAATCCTATCCACAGGCATTTCTGTGCTACCATTTTTTTAGAAGATAATTTTCAGATACTTTCCATGTTGTAATACTAAAAGCTTCCAAAAATGGAGCAACAGAGAAAAGCGACACAACCTGTCCAATAAAAAGTGACTGTCAGATCGTGGAAACAAGAACCACTGAAAAAACCTTCTACAAGATGTGAAATGTGCCAGTTTATTCTGAAACTTTTAGGTGTAAATTTTACTGAGGTCCAGTGTTTTACTATATACATCTCATCTTCACGAGGTTGTTTGCAGCCCAGACACAACATTTCTGCGGTCAACACTGAATATGACCACAGCTCCAGAGATTCACTACAGGACACATTAACACTGATGTCTTTATTAGTCCAGATTAAAGGCCTGTTTACTGTTGTGAAGACGTGCACCACATGCACTACAAAAAGATTAACTTGTTAGTACTTTATAATAGTGCGCACGGTTAACATTCAGTATTATACGCGTACAGAGCAGTGCAGCTGATTACTGCTGATTTTACAGTCATTTCGTTGGACTGAGAGAGAAAACGCATAAATAGCGAAAAGGATAAAAGTGAAAAGACAATAGACATCTATCGTTTAAACTCTGCTTTGGCTACAGTTCAGTCTAGTGCATTGTATCAGTTCGAATAATGACTACTATATGCTCTATTATTCGTAGTAAACGAATTAACAGAGCAGCTGTGACCGAGCCTCCTCTTTCCAACTTGTGATCTACCACAGAAACGCTATATTTCACCATAATTGGGAAAATGTTTAGCCACACTCACCTTCTTCCGGGGCTGCCATTTCATCATATTTGTAAACCAAAATTGAACAGCATTAAGATATTATATGAGAATGGAATGTAGATTCAAAACAATCCAGAGCGCAAGTCATGCTGCCTCTCGACTTCGCTCAATTTTGCAGCAGATTTTCTCCAAGAAGCAATGCATGGTGATGTGCGAGTCTCAGCTTTGCGGCAAATTTTAGGGAGAGACAGCACAGTCAACACAAATCATACACCGTTAAATCCACAGTTGAGCTCGGAGAATAAATCAGAGACCCGTGCGGCGAACTGGTAATGTTCAGGGTAAAAGGTTCCTGTGCGTAAAATCCAAAGTATTAGTCCGTTATGAACCCACTGCCTCCCCACTCGGCACGCAGGATCGGCGCCTCCAAGACCAACACGGGCTGTGTAGTAGGAAAATTTAATTCCTAAACTTTCTAAACTTAGTCGTCGCTGTAAATGGGCTTTAATATCAGTCCAGTGCAGCGCGGATACACTATGTCCAAACCTGTTCTCCTTGCTCCAGAAGAAACGGCAGGAACGCGAAGTGTGTGCCAAAATGCAGGAATATTCATCACAGTGGTTAAATTCCGTTTTCTAGCGGCGGAAACACACTTTTGGAAGTATTCGTGAAGAAACAGTCAAACAGAACCCAGCGGAGACAGCGCGACAAGCAGGCAGTTTACTCTGAGGAGGAGGAGGGGGTTCGAAAAAAAAAATCCCTGGAATTTCTGTGAGGAGCTGGAAGGATATCCTGATTCCTGCAACAGCAACAGACTGGACTACAGCTCTCTGATGACTTCCTTCCCAGCGCTGCTCCTCCAGCCTTGCAGTTTACAGACTTGGAGCAGTGGAGCTGAGCAGGCTGGAGGTAGCAGGGTCATAGCGCCGCCGAACACTAACGTGCCAGATTTACGCACAGAGCTGAATATAAAAGGTACTGACCTCATTCAGTGTATAGGTCAGAAGTACATTTGGTTACACGCGAAAGTTCGTTAGACTTTACAGACAGTTTCAATAGTATTTGGATTGTTATACTGCAACCTGCTATATGTAAGATTACATACACAACGCTATAATAAACCTAAAAGCCTGTGTTCTTCTTCTTTAGGTTCCAGTCATGTCATCATTTAACATCCATGTGAGGACCTTTTAACCCTTCTAAGACTGTACAGGTATATGTTTTATATTGTTGTATATTTACCTACAACATATTTTCAAAATGATCCGCTGCATTACAAACCTGTGTGACACAGTGAGTAAGGAGCTCTGTATAAACTCTACAATACTACACAGATACACTGTTCAGAGTCGTCATAGTTTAAACTGGTGTTAATGCTTTAGGGGGATTCAAATAACATCACAATCCGCTGCTGCTCTGACTTGTCGCCTTGATCTCTATCGGTACAAGCGACTGCCCTTCATTATTTTTCTGGAAATAGTGGATTGAATTCTTCTGCATAAATGATGTGATTCACAAAGGACAGAGAGCCTTGGATGCTGGAGACAACTAAAGCCCCGTTTATACACTTTCCCTGTTTCCTCCTGCTGAGAGCAGCTGTCACACATAGTATACGGTGCAATATTTTACGGCGCACAGCCATCAGATACAGAACCTAGATTTTTGTTTGGCATTATTAAGACTGGAAAGTAAAAAATATCTGCAGTTTTTCCACGTTTAAGACAGACGTTTTATCATTAATTATGGAAGTGTGCTGAATAAAATTCAAAACAGACGACATGGTTATTCTGTTAAGAACCCGCTCACCACAATCACTGCCACAGTCACAGAGTGAAAACTGTTTTAAAGCAGGACCGCTATAAACAGTTAAAACAGATCTACTGGTGCTGCAGCAACAAACCCAAATATCCATCACAGGAAAAGTGACAGCATTAATACAGTAACTGGATTATTGTTTATTCATGAGCAACTAGCTCAAAATAGAAGAAAAGTGAATTAAGGAAATGGTCGATGTTGAAGTGAGGTGACATCGGTTTAAACAACAGGGTTGTGATTTAAATTGGTTTAGGTATCGGTCTCTATGGAACTGTGAGTTGGTCAATAAACCGGTGTGTCTTCGGGGTCAGCAGGGTCCGCAGCCGACCAGAGGGTCACTCGGATTACAAAAGACACGTAGGAGGAGGGGATAAGATGACATATGGCCTTATGGACAAAGTCCTGCTTTGCACAGGGAGTCCATGAGGCACTTGGTTATCCACATGGATGAACATAAACAAAGTGTTTGACACTACCTCCACAGCTACAGCTGGCACCCAAGCAGAATGACACTCTGTGGTCAAGCACTGATCAAAGGACACATTTGTCAGAAGAGGAAGGGGGTTACTGGGTGTTACAGTTTGTTTCACATGATAACAGATTAAATTACTCTTTTCTATGGCTCTGAGCTACAGCCAGCACAGAAACACAGCACTATTTACATTTAGTGTACTGTATGTTCGCTTTCAACCACACGTTTGCTCTCAGACATTAAAGCTCCACCATCTAAAACAGGTTTACACAAGAAATTCTTTCATAAAAGACATGTTTGATGATCAGTAAAAGGCCACTTCAGTGTGTTGTTCAGCAACAGTCTCTGCATAGTCATCTGGCATCTCCATACAGAAGCGGGTTCCCTGTGCGTGCCTCTGCTTTCCCAATCAGAGCCGCACAGGAAATCAGACTCCAGCCTTCAGAGGGAAACAAAAACCCCCTCTTTCATTTTCCACAACTTGGAGCTGTTTAAAAGTTTGTGCTTCCTTTTCTTGTTCTTGCCAATCATGGCCTCAAAAATGTCTCCACTGTACACTGTGTTCTGATTAGTGCTGGTTTTAGAAAGATGAGTTAAACTGGCCTGAAGTGTTAGTTTTGCTCTTAGAGAAAGTGAAGTCAAACAGCTGCACAAAAATAAAGAGTGACTCATGTTTAGCCTAAAGTGTTCATCAACCTACCACAGGCTACTTCAGGACTAAGAGTTGTGTCATCTAAAGTTTCTTACAGCTGACAAAAACAGAGGAACATGGCGTTTTTTGTGGTTCACTAACAATGTTGTGGACAAGGCGAAGAGACAGGAATTAGTTTTTAGTGGCACCATAACACCCAAGGAATGCTACTGCTATTACTTCACTTAATCACCAAATATTTCAGTGCAGTAAATGTCCTTTTTCCACAAGTTGCATATTTTCTGTTGAAAATGGTCAGAGCATAGAAGTTGCAGTTCAAACATCAAAATTTTATGTTCGAAGAGAAAAGAGTATTTATTTGCCTACACACAGAAAATCAGGTACATTTAAAGCTACAATGTGCAACTAAACTAGTACTAGCATGAGACCCAAATTTGCAGAGCCCCTTAAGAACATAGGCAGCCAAAAAATCTTGTGAATCTAACCAAAAATGTTATACAGAAAATAATGTTACAAATCCAGGTGTCCGATTGTTAAATACCAATATGGGAGTTTGTGGGGTTTTAATATGGGATTTAATTATATGGACATTACAACTTTGCTTGCTAGTCGTCACCAATATATTGCCAGAACAATATTTTGCAGGAGGTTCGCGAATAGCGTGTTAAAAATGCATTACCCAGTTTATATGGGTCTGTAGCTGCTTTCATAGGGCTCAAATACCAAAAAATGATATGCAGTAACATGCATCTACATGGTGGTGCAGTACTTAGCACTGTTGCCTCACAGCTAGGTGGAATAATAATGAACGAATAATAATCATAAAAGCTGTTCCTTAGTCTTAACTAGATGTTTATGCTACTTATAATGACATGATTATTTGCTACATCTGCCTGTTAAATGTTGATTTGTTTCATTAGCAAGTTATTAAGTTATAAATTAAATAAGTGATTCATTACCCAATCAGTTTAAGAAACAGTACACATCTATATTTGTGTAAATGGTCCTTAAGCCTATATGAATGTCATCTGCCCAATATTCTGCTTATACTGGAAAATAGACTCCCAGACGTTGGCTACATATCAATTAAAGACAATGAGTATTTTTCCTGCAGTTTGCTGAGCATGAACCATCCAGTCCTTTTAACTAGTTCAAGCAATACCTCCAAAGTTCAAATGATATCTCTAAAGGACCAGTTTAACAAGTAAAATATATTTATTACTGCTGATACTTTGTCTCTGGGTGTTATTTCCATTCATGATTTTCTTTCTTTTACTCTTGTGGGCAATATTTTAAAGATTATAACTCAGACTTTGTTCACTTGTGTAGAAAAAACTGTGTGTACTTTCTGAAGCGCATCAGATATGATCTTCCTAATGATTACATGAAAGATACATTTCTAGCTTCACAATACCAGCCAATCTGTTTTTGTAGAGCTTCTGTTCTGCTTACATGTTGTACATGTTTTTTGTCTGTGTATCCCCACATGATGTAAAAAGTGCATCACCTACAGGACAGTAAGGTTTTTAAAGACCCCACAGAGGAGCAACACTCCAACAGCTCTCCAGACTGTCTGAGGGTTATTTTAAGTCACAATAGTTTGTCTCTGTTTGAATAAACAGCAGCATTTAATTATGAAGACTGCAGTCTGAAGGTAATAAATTCCACAACAACAACAACACAGCGATATGTGCTATAATGTCACCAGCACGAACATATGTACATAGATATAGAAGCACCTATGACAATACACACACACAAAGAGCAGGCATAGGAGTGTCCACTCTTTTCCATGAAGAAATATAGCAGATATTCAAGATTCATAAAGGAATAGCATTTGACAACTCATTTGTTGTATTTCCACTCTGGAAATTTATAATATAAGAATATGATTTTCAGTGTTTGACAGATTGCTTCCACAGTAAGACATGACAGATGGACAAATGTGTTTAGAAATGCTTTACAACATTCTAACAATAAAAGTGTTAAATAGCAATGACACCCACCCACTCTGTTGTGCCGTACATCACTGAAAACAAATAACCATCATCAGCATTCATTCATTCACCTCTTTTACACTGATCTATTCTCCTATGATGTTATGTCAGAATTTAGCCTGCTGTGTGAGATGGGTGTGCATGAGGGTGTGTGTGTGTGTGAGATGGGTGTGTGTGTCTTAGTTATAGCTTGGTGTTGATTAAGTGTCTGGAGCCTAAGGGGGGATAATGAGAGCCTCTAATTAATGAGCTTGTGCATATCTCAGAGTCACAGGGTCCTATCTGCAGAGAACAAATCTACACACACACACACACACACACATATACCCAGTGGGTGCACGCACGCACACACACTCACACACGCACACACACACCTCTGTGACACCTCAGTGCATTGTAGGGATCTTTACCTACACTGCACAGCATTTTCCCAAGGGAAACCCAGCTGGGAGTGTGACACTCTGGCTGCAGTCCCTCATAAGTGTCCTCTAATAGGGATCGACGTAGGTTAGAGAGCCCCACTATGAGAAGGTTACATATGCTGACCACCCAGTACGCGTTCTGCGCCCTGAAGACCAACACAAATTTTACTTGTTTGCTGAGTCCTGTCCACAGTGAGACCAGACTCTTGGCAGAACAGAGTGAAGGCTAAACAATCACTCACAGCAGGATGAGTCAGCTGGGTCAGTGTCACCAGTGGCTGGTAGCATCACTACTTGCTTTTCAGTTTAATAAACGGTTCAAACGATGAAGAAAAGATGTTTTCTAGATTGTGAAGAATTTAGTATCTTCACATTTTTTTTCTTGAGTTCAGCTTCTGCTGGACAGCAGCTGCCCAGCAAGGGATGTGCACCACAGGCAGATTGTCTCATTTTGATGTCACATCACGCACATTGAGACTGTCCTGAGACACATATTAAGTTAGGCTGTAGTGGGGGCACAGGTGGAACATGGGCACACCATTTGCTCACAAATGCAGAGTCATTCTAGCAAACACATCTGAGGTTTTTCTGAGTGGTAACTTGTTGCACTATTGATTTCTTCTTCACGGGAGTTTCCCAGTGAAACAAGTGGCAGAATATGTATCAGACAAGACACATGAAGACTGTCCTCCCCAACAGTACAAGAGCATTAGTTGCTTCAAGTGCTGAAAAGGGCTATGTGCCTACATGACAAAGCCTTCTAGCAGCCATAGTAATTACAAGTTTGTCTGCTGGGGGAAAAGTGGCGTGCTGTTGTTATATAGACATGGATTTGGGGAGGGAGTATTTCAGGACACATGAATCAGTGAACAAAAGGTTCTCATTTCCTACCAGCAGTCAATGTTTATGTCAGCCATGACAGAAATCATTCCCTAATCTTAACCCAGAGGTTACTATTGTGACCATAACAACAAATATGCCCTACTTTTAACCCAACCCAAACTTGTTTATCTTTGTTCCTTTGTTTACCCTTGTTTGAAGGTACTAAATATCTGTAATATCTGTATTCTGTAATGTGTGATTATGAAAGTATTACTGAAAGTGTTTAATCAATGATTCTTAATATAATATCATAAATGCATGTGATTATAATCTTTTTTTCCATTCTCTAATTTTATCTTCTTTCTATGTGTTCTCCCAATTACACTAATGAAGGTTTGTTTATGCCCTGGAGTCACTCAACAGTAGATTTGTGTGAAGACATTATGCAGACAGAGGAACCTTTGCTTAGAGTTGTGTTTAATAATTCAGTGGTCTTGGACATGGATGAAAAAGGCTCCAGCATACTGTTTAAATCAGGCCGACAGTTAAATAGGCGCTGGGGTTTGACGTCTGTGGTAGGATCAATAATAACAGCATTGCCACATACTCTGACACATGAGACAGAGATCCTGTGTGGTCCTCCTCAGTTTATACTAAACACAGAGATGGAGCAGGACAATGTATTCAAATGTGTTTGTGTCTATCTGTTTCCACAAATACAACTGCGCACACATGCACACACACACACACACGCAAACCATGCTGTGGTCAGACCCACCCATCTCTAGTCCCTCATTTAGAAAACCCCAAACCCAAACTCATGCGTCTCTTTTTCAATTACCTTTCTTCCCACCATCGTCACCACACCAAATCTATCTAAATTCTCCCACACTCTCTTTTTTTCTTTCGCTCTCATATCAAATGTATCCATGTGTTACCATCACAAACACACACCCACATACATGCGCACAGTCACACGCACGCAATCTGGTAATCATAATAAGCACACTAAAGCGTAAGCGCCACAATTTATGACAGATGATCTGTTGAACTGGCTACAATTAATAGCAAATATTTAAGTACTTCTACTGTACTTGATAAATACAGATTTGTAAAAGCTAAGTATGGTTAAGCCAAAGCCAGACCAGATAGTGTAGTTTGCGCTTCAACAAAAATTATTCTCTTCAATGATCGCAGTATAATACCCAAATACTTAAGGCTTATTATTTCAATGACAGCTCTTCCTGCCTTTACTAATCTAGCCTAGTGAGAGCACATCCAATGTGAATTAACCCCATTGAAGTGAAGTAGGAGGTGTGATTCACAAAAGGATTTAGTAATGACTCCATCCCTTTGCATTGCAACAAAGGAAAAGTAAGTGAACGCAGTGCTGAGTACGGTAAATACTGTAGTATGTCAGCTGATCAATCAGGTAGCTGTGCTTAAAGCCCTGTGACTTTGGATCAAAGGGGTTAAAGCAGGATTAGGATTAATCTGTCCTCACAGAACAGGTGTTAATCCTTTAAATTAGCCATGTAGTGCAAGCAGGCCTTTTCTTTCATCTCAACACTTGACTTACGGGTACATAAAAATAGTGATGCTGTTTCCCCACTAGAATGGGCGGGTTGTTCTCTCTCACAGTAACCACTCAGATTGCAGGGCCTGTTCTGTATCAGCAACATTACTTCATCTGCATGCTGTCTGTGTTTTGGGAGAGGCTGAGTCAAACAGCTGTGTTCTCACCTTCCTTTTAACAAAGGTTATGCAAAGCACATGTTATGATCTGTGATCCTTTATTAAAAGGTAGCTTACAGGATATCCTCGGGCAAGGTGCAGGAAATACATCATGAGAAATAAAACAGGCCTGTGCTAGTGATACAGATCATGTAGAAGTTCAGAAGCTGATGTGGTAGAAGAAAGTCGTAGGGGGTTTGACTCCAATCCAAGGACAGAAGTGCTCCAGTCCTTTCCTATCAAACTCTTCAACACATGCTCGCCCCCACCAGCTTCCTCCCCTGCTGTCATATCTCCTTGTCATCAGTATGACTTTTCTACTCGAATCATCTTCTTTCCGCTCTAGCTCAGCCTGCTGTTAGCAATGAAACCACGTAAGAGCACTGGGACAAAAACTACACCTGTGACAAACTGACTTTATCTACGTTACACCTGTAGCACAAATCCAGGACTGTCAGTCCACCTGTCTAAAAATGGATAATTAGCATTTTAATGGAGTCAGTTAATTTAGTGGTGAAGCTGCTTCCCACAGAGCTCCTGTCTGCTGCCACAGTCACCAGTTTGGTCAGTGGGTTTGCCCCAGTCCGCATCTCCAGTCCCAGGCTAGACTCTGCCATCTGGCTGGCCTAGCAACAGCCGGTCTCTCTCTCCCGCTGGCCTGCTAAAGACAGGAAGAAGCCCCGAGGAAGGCCAGGTTACACTACGATGGCCAGGAACAGAGAGAGCAGTGGATGTACTACTGACAATCTGTGACAGGTAAACTAATGACTGAAAAAGAAAGTAAGAGATGGACTGAAAGAGACAGAGAGGACACTCCTTCCTTTAGGATGCCACTCAGCGTGACTCCATGACTGATGAATGCGTCTGTCTTTGACTCCACAGTGTGTGTGTAGGAGAGAATGTGTGGACTGTATGTGAACATGCGTGCTCGCATGAACACAATCCTGCTTTTCTCTAACAAATCATCACAGCTCACAGTCATAATGAAAGCTTCATTTACCCACAATTCAGCAGTAATTCACATATCTGCCGAAGGACTTCCAGCATAGATGATCATCTGGAAGGTCATTAGTAAAAGCATTCAGAAGAGGTTTCAGTCTACAATGTGAAGTTATGCAATCACATTTGCATTACTATGACAGCAAAGAATATGATACAAAATTATAATAGATCATCATTATCTGGTCAAGGCTAAAACATTTAATGCTCAGCAAAGATATAAAATCATGTGCAACTTTGACGTAAGCGTTTAAAAATTGTAAAAAAAAAAAAACAACACACATTACACATCTACACATTACTCAAATGAAGAAAGGTACTAAAATGTATAAGTAGACAATGACAAGTATAGTATATGTAGGTCTGTTTTTACTTTATCAAAGTGCCTCTTACCACCATATTATGTCTCTAACAAATCTCACTCTCACACCATTCATCCAACAGGGCAACAAAAGATCAATAAATGTCTTTCACCAGAACGACACAGATTTGGTGATACTTTGGACCTGTAGTTTTTATTATTAGAACATGTTCTTGTCATTGTGAAGAAAATAAGACATCAATATCATAAATTTAACATCGTCATTGAATGTGTTCAGGCTTAGAAAAATACAAGAGTGAAAAGTTATTAATAAAGTTAGCAGTGGTCTTTGTCTTCTTCACTGACATGTTGACCTTCACAGGCCTGACAGGGCTGAGGAAGTATATGTACCTGATACACTCACCTGATATATCTGTGGAAATGCAAATTTAAGCGTGAAGCCACAGTGCAGCACAGAGGAGCAAACATCAACAATTTTGACAGTAGGTTAGTCTTTCGCTGACCCTCATTCTTTCTTCACCCTCAGTCTCTCCATCTCTGTCTCACAGTCTCCTTCCCCCTCCCTCGGCCATCCAGGACTTCTCTGTCCTTCATCCTCATTCTATTTCATGCTCTGTCCTTCTCTAGCTCAGACCTCATCCATCACCACCCGCACCCTGCACTTCATACCCACCACCACTACCTCCCTTTCAGTATCCTGCCTGACTCATCACTTTATTGGACTTCATTTGGCATTCATCACATCAAAACATCTATATAATCAGCCGGCTGAAACATATCAGGAAAACAGTGATTCAAATCAAGTCCATTTTATGTCATGACTAAGTCGTGCCCTTTGTCAGAATACGTAATCAAATTTCGCGGTGACTAAAGACTATGCAATAATAAGATGCAGTACTTAATAGGGCAATGGCTTCTCTGCTGGATTTATTGCTAGATGAATTAAATCAACTCACAGAACGTGGAGGTGAATCCGTATCAAGTGATAGACTACAAATATCGTAGCATGTGTTCAGCATAAAAAAATATGCTTGTAAAGTACTAGGTCATATAAAGGGTCATTGAAACGTGCTAAAACTGCTCATCTGTTCTGAATGGCCACACTCACAGGCAGGGCAGGAAGCCTGCCATCAGCACCCTGTATTCCTGACACTGAACAGGTAGTAGCATTGTGAGGTTTTACTGCTGACATGATGACACAGGTTCCAGTGATAAATTCATAAATTCAGGACTGTGAGACTGAAGCAGTGCGGCACAATTACGCCTATAGCAATCATGGTGTCAGCTTGTGAGTGAGTTCATTCCTTGTTCATCATGATATCATATAACTAATACATGAATTTTCCTTGAAACCAAGCCAATCTCAATATACCGTATATTATACTGCAATATTGTCCACAGTAATTGCTAATCACCAAATTGTGCAGACCTCAACTGAAGGGTTAAATGCATACAGCACAGTACTCAATAATACTGCAGAGAATAATCACAAAGTAAAATGTGTAATTACACCATTTAAGATATAAAGCAATATGGAAAGTGCACTCACAAGTGCACAATGACGCTACACTGTGCTATAGCATGATCCTGCATCAGTTGTGTTTTCTTGCTAGAGCCTCACTCCTACGCTGCCGAATCAGTGTCTGAAAACTAATTTGTACACAACAGCTTTTGTCAAAGAAACTCAGAAATATCTGGTCACCTTTTAAACTATAATTATCACATCTATCTTGAGTAAAATTTTGATTTCACAGGTGCAATAAAACACAGATACTAGGATATCAGATTTTAGGGCAACCAAAAGCCCAGTGGAGCCCATCTACTGGCCTTCCCTGTAAACAGGCCTTGCCTCAGGCCTGTTTGATGTGGCTGTAGAACAAGTCCAACGGATGATGTAATGCTGGTGAAAGCCGAGTTTGAGAGTTGTGGAGTTTCCACCCTGTGTCCTAACTGCAGCTTCCCACACCCCAGCATCTCTCAAAGGGGCTGGGCATCCCTCAAAACTCCCCCTGAGGAGCACAACAGATGTGTAGATGGTCTTTGTGCATCAATCATCCATTGTCTTTCATCACACTCAATTCACACAGTGTGTGGCCCGTGTGGAGATAAGCAAAATGACGCAATGCACCAGAGCAAGCAATTATAATCCCATACTTTGTAAACTGCACGTTTTGTACTGTACAGCAGAACACACTCAAAACACAGAAAATTCTCAAGCCACATCACTAAAAGTTTTATGTGTGCTTTTCCTAATGGCAGAAAAAAGAATGAATTAGAGGAAATAATGCGCAAGATCAGAAAATCTACCTCCCCAGGTACCAGTCTAAATCTGATAACGCATGGACAACCTGTAACAGTGTAACATTTACTTATCTAAATCTGATAATGCATGGACAACCTGTAACAGCGTATAAATCAGTGTCTTGGCCTCACAACTCACAGACCTACAAAAAAACACACATGCAAGTACAGTCCATAAAGAGTGGTTTATGTGCTAACTAACACTTACACAATTATTATTAACACTCAGGGATGGAATCAAAGGTATGATAACTGGCGCCACAGCTTTAATTGAGAGGTGCGATGTTCATTTTCACCTTCCACTTTGGAAGAGCACTCCCCTACAGACTGAGTAGAAGTGGTGCTTAACGGCTGAAAACTACAATAAATGACATGTAAACAAGAAGTGAATTTAGGGATAAAAAAGGAAGATGTTCCATTTAGCTGTATTCACAATTCAGGCATTTGGTTGTATTAGAAGGGGCGGCTGTGGCTCGAGAGGTACAGCAGTCGTTCACCAGGGTTGGTGGTTTGATAGCCAGCTCCTCTTGTCATATGTCCAAGTGTCCTTGGGCACGACACTGAACCTCAAGTTGGCCACATGGGGTACGACCATCTGCCTGGCATCAGTAAGTGAATGAGAATCAGTGTAAAAGCACTTTCAGCACCAGCAGAAAGCACGATATAAGTGCTTAAGATTTACTGTTAGAAGCCTTCTGAACAAGAGAGAGAGATGTGAGTTACACAGAGACAGAAGACAGGAGGGGGTGTTTTCACATCAACACTCAAACTGCCTGTCACACAGTGAAACCTGAGAAACTGAGAAAAGAAAATTTGCATTACACTTTTCAAATCTGACACATGAATCTTGCCTGTAAAAGCTAAAGTCTTCATTAGTTGATACCAATTAGCTGTTGCTGAGGCATAAAGGGCTTCCTGAACATGAAAGTTGTGACTGCTTGGATGATGTGTGGAAACAATCTGAACATCCTAGGCATGTCTGTAGGGCAGGAGGTGAAGAAGAAATCTATAAAGCCCCTTTTCACACATGGACTTGACTGCGGACTTTCTCTGGACTTTATTTGGGTGAGCTGCACGTGTGAACGCCAACACTGGTGTTAACCCACACGGATGTCACACGGACTTTCTTCCCCCTAGTACAAAGTCTGCATAATGTCTGTGTAAGCCTGGCTGTGAACACAGCCGGTAATTATCAAGGTATTCAAAGCTAGAGTGTTGCCGTTCACTGTTAGTAGATCTGCAACCATCAACAACATCTTTATACAGTATATAAAAGATATTTATTATATTTTCTGCTGCTGTATCGCGCTTTCTCCTTCATGAAATTAAGGTTATAAACATTATAAACAACATCGTTTTTAATTATGTGACTTGCTCTGCTTCAATGCCATAAACAAAGATCAGCTGATTTCCGTGGTGAACTTGTTGTACCACACCGTTCCTCCTACACTCTCCACACAGAGACCCTCCTTCACTGAAATCAAACGGACTATTTCTCCTGATGTGTGAACGTATTTCCAACGGAGTACGTCCAGGTGGGTGCTGTATGTGTGACAGCGCAACTCCAAGTAAAGTCCAGACCTGATCGCTCAGAGATAGTCCGGAGTGCATGTGTGAAAAGGGCTAATGATTGTTCTTCACTTCCTAGGGGAGAAAAGTCTTAGAGTGAATGGTTAATGACACTCCCACAAACTGTTCTGAACGCTTCATTACATGGTTCTATGTGCTTACAGGTGAAAGTGTGTGTGTGTTTAATGGACGGGAGCAGTAATATGTCAACCTAAAGTTTGGTTTGTGCATGATGGGTATATGTAGACCTGGGCTGGAGGCTTCTTGCTATGCAGATCCACCCAGTTCTCCAAAGAGGATAACTGGCTTTGCAGCACTATCAGCCCATCCAGATGGTATACAGGGCAGCTTTGACAGTCCGGAACAAGCTCTCCAGCTGCTCTGCCACCCCCAAATCTCCCTGACCTAAATCTGCTTCTCCCAAGCAAAGAAGAGAGCTGAAGAGTGGACACCTTCAAATTTGAGATTTTTAAAAGTATAATTAAGTCTTCCTTTGACTGAGCCTGAATCCAAAAGTGAATAAAAACAACCACAAATGGTCCTGATGTTGCACAATGTACATTACATATTGTAAATGTTATTGATAAAATAAACTGACAAAGCCTGACAGATACTTGCAGTGTGAAAACAGTCCTTAATGTTGGTAAGTATGCAGCTCCACTGCAGCATTTTGACATTAGCTGCTTTACTAAACGACACCTCTGTGGCAGTTGCTGAGCAAGAGGAAAATATTACTCATTCACTTAAAAAAAATAGGCAAAAAGGAACTGAATCCATTCTAAATCCAGGAAACAATTCAGTTAGGATAAGGACATTAAACCACTTATCTACATAAGACAAAAACTATAAAAAATTTCTGCACACAATTGGTCTTGTCTTGCAGATACACTTCACGCTCTCATCCTGAGAACTTCTACTGCAGATGTCATGAGCTGGTCTTCATTTTATTCACACTTCTGATGACCACACCAAAGCCTCTACTAGAGGCAAATATATATGTCAAATATGTGATCTAACAAAAATATTAAATCTCTTTTTTGGTGTGGAAGGTTTCCAAAAGGTAATTGTTTGCCTTTATTTTGTTTTCAAGAACATCATATAACTTGTGAAATGCTAATTGAATTTAAATGGATCTGACCCCTTGTGTAACACTACCAAATATGGGCTTAGAGCGCAGCATGTTCATTTCAGAATGTGAATACAAACTATAATGTGTCAGGGTCTCAAAACACTTTAAATGACCCAGTGAAGAAGAATGCAAAGCCAACGTGTCATGATATATTAGAAGCATCCATCTTACCAGCACTGCCATCTGACAAACACATGCCTGGCATGGAGCCCAGAGGAGAGGGAAAGACAACAGATGCCATCCAAAGCATCCCTCCTCTATGAGCATGGCTGGGATACATAAAAAAAACACAAGTGCAACCCAAGAGAACAAACCTGAACCATGCTTCACCCAGTTAGCGATGGTTTAACCAAAGCTCTGCACACACAGGGCCAAACATTGACTGTACACAGTGCACTTGCGTGCTGAGTTTCATTACAAACATGTACAGAAGGATGGCATTTGGTATATTTTGTCACCTGCCTCATCATCCACAGAGCCAAAGGAAGGTTTCTGAGAGCATTATTAAAAGGAAACTACAAGGAAACTTCAAAGCTCTATTTCCACACAGTTTGGAGGGAGGAGACTGTGTAATTAAACCTTATGGTGTCTTATACCATAAGGTCATTGCACAAAAATCAAAAGATAAAAACAAATATTAATGCTCTTCATAGCATCATTTACAAGTTTAGTAAAATATGTGTCAAACTGAAGAGATATGCAAAGGGGAAGCATGAGATTGGAAAACACTGCAGTAAGAGGCCGTCTTGATTATTGCACACTAAATTAAATGGTTTTTTACGTGGTCAATTTTTTGTTCTGGTGCAACAAAAATCATTTAATGGAACAGCAGCTTGAGCGCATCCACCAGAAAATATGCAGTTTTCAAGTATAAAACAGAAACATCATCTTGACTGCAAAAAATAATTTAAACACTCGCCCCCAACTGAATTATGGAGTACCTTCAAATTGGAAATAGTGAGAAACAGAAAAGCTTCATTCAGCTGCTGCAATCTCGTGCAAATTAAGAGAAGTGGCAATTGTGCAATTACCATCCCAATAGCCAGTTCAATAGCCACAGTCACAAAGTCCTGGCTGTCAGCTCTCAACAGAAGCTGCCTGTGCAAGCCCACATTTACAAAGACAGTACAGACGAAGCAAAGAGGGTAATTTTTAAAAGCCTGGTGTGCTGACAGGAGGCATTTAAAACACAGCGGGAGATAAAAACCACCGTTGGAGAAATTCTATTGATGTGTTTGACAGTGGCATCTGGGCTAGTATTGATCAGTTATTGATCGCAGCCCCCTTCCCACAGTTCTTCAAAGCACTGATTATAATTGCACACACACACAGAAAAATATAACACAGTGACAAGCCAAACTGATGTGTTCTCAACAAATAAACACACCCAGACTGCAAATACAGACACTGATTATCAAGCTGTAACAGGAACACTGTGCTTATCTACAAGCACGTACGAGGAGGAAAATGAAAGGAGTGTACTGTATCTACAGCAGTGACTGCAACTGCAGTAGCTTTATCACTGGATCATCAATGGTCCACATCAACTAATCCACTAAAAACACTTCTCTCAAGACAGATGGAGATACAGTAGGGACTCTGTAATACAAATAAAGTGCTTTCTCAGTGGATGGTTAAAAGCACACACACACACACAGTGCCTCCTGCTGGGTAGCAGCTGAAACCCCTCCCTGAGGTGCCAGCCTCACAGAACAGAGAGAAGCAGAGTTACCCAGGGACAAGCATGCCTTTCATATTATGATTCATGTATCTTTTCTGCAAGTTAATGCTGTGAACCAAGAAGGAAATATAATGTAGCTACGGCAGGCACTGCCCCACATATCTCTCGCTCCGTCTCACTCATTTTTGTCTTCTTACTCTCCATCAGGACCCTCACATACATACACAGCAGCTTTTACACTTCGCCGTCGGTGCACTCACTGTTCACCTCTCAGCCACAAGGTTTTTCAACAAGAGACCGAAGCTCACCAAATGGTGCGTGAAATAAAATAGTGACACACGCCCCAATGAAACCTAATAAGACATCACATTACGGAGATGAGAAACTATATCATTACCATGGCAACTGTGAGGCGCACAGCCAGAGGGCTGGCTGGTTGACAAGAAAAGAAAGGGTGGAGGAGAACAGGATGTAGAAAGGCAAACAGGAAAAAGGAGATTTGTAAAGAAATGTGTATGAATGAAGAAATGAATAGAATTGGCAGAAAGGATATTATCTACTCGTCTGCGGTCATAGCTGAGTAAAAAACAGCATGAGCAGCCAGCCTCTACTGTCCACGCTGTCGCATGATAACGTTCCAGTTCACTATTTCTCCTGACACTGTCAATGCTAACCACTAATTAGTGCCGAGCATAATTCCACTACAAGCCTCTGTCATTCTCAAGCTAGCTCCTGATGAGTGGCAGGATTAATTGGTGTGCTAAGCTCAGATGACCCTCTCACTGGAGCTCTCACTGGACCCAAAGCTAGGAGTTTATGTGTGAGCAAATGCCAACATGAAAGAAAAGTGACAGAGCCTTTACATTTTATGCGCATTTTAGTAATTGGACCATGTTCACAAGGCGCTGAAACACTGAAAACCCCATCTGTGCACCAACATTTGCTTCATTCATTATCTTTTTCAAATGTGTCAAGAATAGTCTTTAAAGAGAGAGCACTGAGCAGGTTTCTGGTGTGCTGAAATTGCAGTAATGTAGCATAAATTTGTGCGCACTACCCGTGAAGAAACGCAGACTGAGCGTCTATGAAATCCCAGCCTTTCAGTGGCAGCTGCGAGCAGTCTAGGGGAGCGAGGGGGCTGCAGTGTGGACAGGGTAATTTTAAGCATCTGGAGCAGCAGGTAGTGCTGTGTCGCCTGTGAGCCACTAGATCAGAGTGGCACTGCCAGCACAGAAACCACAATCCTGTTTATTTTTAAACCAGCTGGTAAAGGAACAGGAGGCGGGAAAAGGTAGCCAAGTCATTCATGGGGGGGAACAATAAGTGGAAAAGGGGAGGAAGGTGAGAATGTGTGCTGGTGAAAGAGGGCGAAACAGAGTGCAGCTGGGAGTCAACAAACCACGGTCACTCCATCTAGTCAGAGGAAGCCAATAACAATGGAAAAGTTTGTGATTTAAACTACTCTTGTGTTTAGATGAGGTGTGTAGAGTGCACGTGGAGCACAATACATTGAGATTAGGAGACAAGTTTTAATATTGTATTGGTTTGATAACTGTGACTAATCAAAATGTTACAACACTGGCCAGTCTGCAAAATAAAATTATTAACTAAACTTTCTACGTCACTGTAGGCTGGCAGAAGAGGCCACCAGCACATGACACACAAAAGAGATACAAAGCACTGGCATTTAAAGCCGTTAACATGACAGACGGATAGATATCGAGAGGCTGGCAGATGTGTGAGAGTCTGTCTCCATGTGCATTGCATTACCCCACGTCAACAGTCTCTCAGGCTAAGACAAATATGAGGCACATGCAAATGAAGCAAGACACCGAAAGGACCTGAGGTAGGCGTCACGCTGTTTGGTGCAAAAGAGTCTAATATGTATGCAAAAAAAATGTTTACTGTGCACATTATGAATTTCAGATGAGGTCATAAATGTGTTGCTGTAAAA
Organism: Helostoma temminkii; assembly: GCA_900302695.1. Lineage (NCBI taxonomy): Eukaryota > Metazoa > Chordata > Actinopteri > Anabantiformes > Helostomatidae > Helostoma > Helostoma temminkii. The sequence goes on from OMLM01008170.1 coordinate 221,590, forward strand.
TGCATTATCTGCACAGTAATGGAATTCAATTAAGAATATGAATGGTACAAATGTAGAGGGTGAGGTATGCCTTTCCATCTTTCTGACACTGGGTACTGGGTATTTTTTGACACCCAGTGTGACACCCAAAGACACCTGACCAACAATGAAATGTTACAGCGCTATAAATGACTGTTATACAGCAGTTATAAATATGTTAAATATGTAAGATCAGAAATCAAGATTCAAGATTCAAAATTCAAAAAAACGTTATTAATCCCAGAGGGTAAAATATGTTAATGTGCAAAAATATGTTAATGAGCATGTATGCAGTGCAAGATACTATAGTAGAAGTGCTATTGTGAGTAGCATTCTGTTTATTCTATGAGGTAAAATTCCCTTATTGTTAAAATAGCAGAGGTGACAAAAATACAAACTTCTCAATCTACTCTGTAAATACTGTATGCTGAAGATTGAAAAGTTATTGCTAAAACAATTCTAATATTGCATCATCAAGAGAGCAAAACTGTCTATGGTGGTATCTGCCACAGAGAATTACTCTCATACTGTACAGTTCTTTCAGCGGCTCTAAATTACACTCCATGTTTGCATCAGCTTTTTGATCATCATTCTTGCTATGGTATCTCCCTGTACATGTACTTCCATCATAAATGGTATGAAGCTTATGTTAGACATAACTTTGTTAAAAAACATCCTGTCAAAAGTAATGTTAAGTGTTTTCAGTGATGATGCCTGATTTAGAGTTTATACAGGCAGCAATCAACCTCAGCTCTTACAAAAATAAGATTCATTACACTGGCTGCCCAGTGTACAACGAGAAAGATCTCAACCAATCAATCAATCAATCAATCAATCAATCAATCAATCAATCAATCAATCAATCAATCAATAACGGGCAGAGAGAGATGCTTAACTTTCAATGTCTTGTATAGATTTAGAGTTAGTCTGGCATTGAGTCTTTATGCAAGTTAGGATTCAAGCCTTAGACCTCAGTCACAGCAGCAGCACAGAAATATTTCTGTGCATCTCTGGAACAGCTCTGGCCTGGATAAGGTCTTACTTATCTAGTCAAACCTTCAAGTTATTCTTGCATGGGCACGTTTCTAACACTCACAGCTTCTCTGGTGGTGTGCCACAGGGCTCAGTTCTTGGTCCTTTTATTTTTTTCAATCTATACTTTCTCTGGGTTCTATCATCCGCTCCCATGGTTTTTCCTATCATTGCTTCGCTGCCGAAACACAGCTCTTCCTGTCATTTCCACCTCAACTGTCACGCATCACTGTCTGACACCATGATGGAAAGACATCTCAACCTCTCCAAGACAGAACTTCTAGTCTTCCCAGCTAGACTGTCAATACAACACAACATCAGCATTAACATTGAGTCTTCAGTGATTGTCCCCACTAAATTTGCCAGAAACCTGGGGGTCATCATTGATGACCAACTGAACTTTACAGACGATATCTCCTCTGTCTCTAGGGCATGCATATTTGCCCTCTACAGCATCAGAAAGATCAGACCCTACCTTTCTGAATATACTACTCAACTGGTGCTGGTCATATACCGACTTGATTACTACAATGCCCTGTTGACGGGTTGTATTGACCAGCATGTGCAATCAAACCCCTCCATGATCCAAAATCCTGCAGCATGTACTATTTTTAATTAGCCAAAAAGGACACACCACTGCTCAGGTCTTAGTAATGGCTTCCTGTAGCTGCCTGCATCGGGTTTAAAGCTCCAACTATTCGCTACAGAGTGGTCAATACAGCTGCACCTGTCTACCTTAATTCCTTCATTCAGATCTACAATCCCTCCCGCCCACTGTGCTCTGACAACGAACAGTGTCTAGTGGTCCCATTACAAAACAAAAAATCCAAAGCAAAACTTTTCTGTAACTTTCTATGAACTTAAATACACTAAAAAATGCACTTTCATTAAATTTATAAAATAAAATAAAAAACCTTCTCGCACTTACATCTCATGAATCTGACTTCTTCTGATACGCTTTGCATCAAAGTTTTTCTTCCCAATTTAGATTTTGCTCGCCTTGTACCTCACTTGTAAGTTTGCATGAAAGTGTTTGCCAAATGACTAAATGTAGATTTCAAATTTTAATTGCAATCCAACAGCTGCAATGAAAATAAAATTCTACACAGCTTTCTAATAGCTTTGTCACTTAACAAACTGCCAATTATTCCTGCTTCATGCACCTCAACTATTAAGAGGATGTTTAAGTGCACTTACAAGTTTCTGGATTCTGAGCATCTAAACATTTCATTTTCAAAGATGTCTCATGTATATAAGACCATGTTCTGCGTTTTAATATAACTTTTATGAAAAAAGTGCAATACAATTACTGTTATGAAAATAATTCTTAATCAGGTAAAAGTTTAGATTCAATTTTAAGTTTAATTTGGGTCAATTAAGGTCAAATTTAGGTTAAGTCGATCTCATAGTCAGTCTCAAGTCAAGTTACAAATCTGTACTTTTGAGCCTTATAAAAACAATTCTTTATACATTCAGTGTTACTTACCAAAACACAGCACTGGTGTGGGCATCAATAGTACCTACTGTAAGGGGAATGCACTAGAGTTGTTTAAAATGAGATGAAACCCATCACAGACACTCTACATCAGTCATAATAGCAAGAAACAAATCCACATACTGCAGATGAGCAGCTGAGGCTTATGCACAACAAATGCATAAATACATATACACATAAACAGAGTAAGGAAGCAGGTCTGTGAGCTTTACGTACTGTGGGGGAAATCAAGGTGGGTGTCCTGAAAAAATGTGCATTACATTAATAATTCATAGACTTGGTTATTTACTTTTGCTGGTGCTAAATCCAGTTCATTGTTCTACAGAAAATGTTCAAGCTGCATTTTAAAGAAAGGTAGAAAATATAGGCAAAGTAAGAAAAAGGCACTTTGCAAAATGAATCAGATGGTAAGAACTTCCACAAGACAGAATACTGTGTTTAATCACTCTAGAGGATCATTTAAGCACTGATTCTTCTAAGCCAACTCCAGCTGCTCGCCTGCTTTCACCCTGGGGCAAGCCATGCTTTGTAATAGCATGCTATTTTATGATATATGTACTACGAAATTATGAGGTCCATATGCCATAATATGGTGCATGACGCTTCTGCTCTCAAGATGTATTACACATCTTGCTCCACAGCGTAGTAGCAGAAGAGAGATGTGGCATGGACAGAGGCCGTGGCAGTATATTGAAGAGGCAGGTAGGAGAGCGAGCAGTGTGTGGAGGGGGTGGGGAGTCATTCCCCAGCAGACCGAGATGGAGTAGAAAACGCTCTTTTAAAACACTTGACTGCAGCTGAGTGTGTTGTACCACATTGAGGGGTCATTTCAACCAGACCCTTTCCCTGTACTGGTGTCATCACTCTCCATTTCACACCGCCTGTCATTCTGACATGCTGCAAGTCAATGTTTGAACAACACTGACGCTTGTGATCTGACTGGCTGAACACAATGTCATCATACATGACTGAATTTATAGAAAGTCAGACAGCTTCACTGAGTACATTTACCTGCATTTATTTTTTCTTTATTAAAGCATGCAACTACATTTCCATGCTGGCTACAGTCAGCTCGATACTTGCCAGTGCTTTTTATTGGCGTGCACCTTTGGGGGAAATGGTCCTGCTTTTCACAATTACGAGAAGTCAGTCTTACTTGGACACCAAGACACCTTGAAACACTAAGACTGTTTCAGCCCAAGTGACTAGAAAAAGACCCCAGATAATTCCAGGACACACCGATCTTTGAGTGTCCCTGAAAAGAAGCTGGTGGAAGAAAGGAACATCTGGGCTGCTGTTCTACCACTTTGCCACATCAACCATATCCAGTATAAGTGAATCGAAAAAGATGTATAGATTGTATGACCATTAGTGAAATGTATGTTGTTTTTTCATTTGAGTTGGAGAAGAGCTAGAATTGACAAGTAATAACTTTCACTCCCTTTAATAGACTAGACAGAGAATGAGACCTCTGTCACGCATCACAAAAAATGTTTGGTGAAAAATCTGATCACATGTGACTTTGCTAAGTCGAAGTATGTTCAGTGATTACACTAAACAACACTTAATTAATGTACACTTACAAAGAGGATGAATTTGAACAGCAGACAGGTTGTATTCACAGTAATGCACTGTACGTGTCTGTGACCTAATGTGCCTTAACTACCATTCCTCCACTGTGAGGAACTTCATTATGACTGGAAACAATTAGTGAGAGCAACGTATGTAATGGGTTCTCAGCTTCCAACAGCAGTCAATAGCCTGGAAATGGAAACTCTGCTCTAATCACTAATGAGAAAATTGTGGAGGGGCAAAAGAGAGGGAGAGAGTCACTGGGGAGTGGGGATAAGATGAAAAAGTAGCGATATGCTAGCACAGTGTATATATATATATAATATATAATAAAAGCAATGTATTGTTAGACCATGAAATAGGAACAAACTCTCGCTTTCATCACCACAACGCAGATGCAAATCATAATCTGATTCAGGTCTTATGAAAAGGTAATCATCTGACTTATTACTCTTCATCTGATCATGATCTCCCCATGAGTAACTGATGCATTTATTGGCTGCTCTGTAATTGACCGAAGGCTGGGGAAGAGTGTGACAGAAATTCATACTGGCAATCTTTGTGATAATGAATTAAGCCTATATCTATAACAAGGACCAGCTCCTAGCAGTGAATATGAGCAGTCAAAAACAGAAGAGGGAATGCTTTATAAAGCCCACTCAGCACCTGTGGTAGAAGCTACAAAAGCTGCAGCTAATGAGAGCAGTTCGTAGGAATTCAACCGTGTTTCTGTTTTAATGATAGCCTAAACTCGTTCTCTCCTTCAGAAATCAATGTTAAGGAAACACTCAACTTTCCACTGAGCAATAGCAATTTCTGCCCAGACGGCTACACAGCAAAGAGGTGTTTTATGGTGGTAATGCCACTGCACCACAGGCTATGATTGGAAATTTAATAAGCAGGCCTGGGAAATAGCCCCATGCTCTTTGGGCTCCCTATACCCTTCTCTAGTTCTCTCAGCTAAGGGGTTTATACACCCAGAAGCCTCAAAGCACTAGTAAATTAAACTCTCTGCTTGTGGGAGGCAAGCTGAAAAAACAGCTTCTTTGAGATCAATGCAATCATTAAGCATTTTTATGGGCTCAATATATTTATATTGTTGTGCAATGATATGAAAATAAATGGTGGGGCTCAGGCCTGGTTCATTTGCACAGTGCTTGGAGAGATGTGTTATTCGTATTGGTCTGGCTCCCCCATACCTTCACATCCTGTTTCCCTAGCAATACCGCTGTGAATTATTGATGTTACCAACATGTCTCCCTCCCTCTCTACCCCAGTCACTTACACACCAGCCTTGTGCAAGGATCTCCAAGCTTGACTGTGTCACCGAGGAACACTCACTGCACACAATCCCAGTGACAATGTCCAATAATACAGAGCAAGGGGAGGGGTGAGAAGCACCCTGACATTTAAAGCAATTGCTTTCTTACAACAACTATATGGTTTTTAAGCCATCTTTATTACCATTTTCACCACCATGCCGAAAACAACATACTATAAGAGGTTCTGTCATTGTAGAGAGAAACAGCAACAACTAAACGAATCTCTCAATGTCTGTTTGCTATTTTAGCCCAGATGGAAGAAATGGAGCTTTAATATTAATATAGCTCAATGCAGTAATGCTCTTTGTGTTGATATTCAAACAGTGAGATTGAGCTCTGAGTGTCTGTTGTTTGTTAATGTTCCATCCCAAGATCTCTATCTGCAAACAGTGTGTTTAACAGTGTGTGCAAAAGAAAAGGCACAGATGTGTGTGAACTCCCAAGGTCTCTGAATGCATGTTTTATCACTCTGCCTCAGAAAGGTTGTGGAGGGGGGCCCTGCCACCCTGAGTAGAAAACGATAGTAGCTGCTGCTTCTTCATGCAGTGTGAAGAAAACCTACAACAAAAACATAACTGCATGATTAATGCCATACATTCAGCTGTAATTAATGTGTGCTGCAGCTACAAATGTAATGGATTCACAAAGCGTTTTTGCATCTCATTAGTTCATTGAAACAAGAAGTCAGTGTTCAACACTGTACCTGAAATCAATCCACAGAGAATTAATTGCCTATATTTGACTGGGGTAGTTTCACTACATGTCTGCTAATCCCACCAGATCAAACAATGTACTGCAGTCTGATCTTTGACATTTAGAAATGTTCACACAGAGCATTGATGCATGAAAGACAGGCTTCCTTTACACGCTAAAATTATTATTTTTAAAAAGAACAATGTTTGTATCCCAAAACCATAACCTCACCCCATTTTACTGGATGTATTGTAAATGCTCACCCAGTTTACAGTAGTATTAGTAACATCACAGTCTAATCTTGCGACACTGTCAGTCTTACCTCCATTCAGTACTAAATTTCACAAACGTTGGGACTAGTCCTCTTTTATGATTAAAACTATTTACCTCATTCTACATGTAAGCTGTGTTTAAGTAAATAAATTGAGGGCATCAATTATTATATTGAAAGCATGTATTAGGTAATCTGTGCACATAGATTACTTAATTTGTGCTCTTAATTTGTTGCCTTTCATTTTTAGTGTCAGACAGCTGCTTTAACGCTCAGTTTATTTCCCTTGAGCATCTCTAGCAAAGCCACAAAACTGGCTTTATAGGTTAACTGCCTCTTCAAAACACTGGGCAACTGAACGTTAAGTTTTTTTACATTTTGTTCTATGAATATTACTGATATCATTGAATTTGTGATTTCAATTGGCAGATGTGCACACATAAGGAGCCGCATTCAAATTACCTCCCTATTTACGGAGAGTTTAACTTCTTTGACTTTGCTGATTCCATGTCACAGAATAAATAATTAATTATTAATATAATATCAGACCACATATTAGATATATTAGATCACGCTGCAGCAGAACAAAACAACGACGTCTACTAATTGAAAGAATTTTTTTACACACATCACACAGCAGTGGTAACATTACTATTTTATGATTAAGCTACTAATTACCCTGTCAAGGCAAAAGGATGAGCCAGGATGTGATGCTAAATAAGAATTTGTAACTTAGCTCCTCGCTCCAGCAATTCATTTAACAACTTTCCTGTTTATTTGTATTATTTTTGAATCCAAAGTGAGTCAACAACTACCGGGGTGTATGTGCATTCTGTACTACTTATGCATAAGAGCAGTCTATAAGCCTGATGGTGCACATCTGCACACAGTTTTCTGTCTGACTTCTGTGTGACAACAAGCATGGAAAGCATTCCAATTTACCAACCCTATTAACATGTGTTTTGAGATTGCATACACACATATGTCTGAGGCATTTAATTTATGACAGAGATTTTGGATTTCAGCTTCAACTTCACGTTGAACATACTGTGTAGTTAGTTTGGGATAGCATTTGCAATTCAGGATGTGGTGTGAAATATTGCGGTGGCCAAGACCTTTAGCAGCCACAGAGCTGGGCTCTGTGCCTTGTCTCTCTCATTCATTTGCTTAATTATTTATGTAGATTGTTTTATTTAAAATATTGTATTATAAATATTTTCACCACTTCATTACATTTGCTATACTTTAAATTGATTATTGAGGTCTTTTGGCATTTTCAGAGTGAACTGAACAGTCCAAAAAGATTTTTAATAAGGCTTGAGAAGGTCTTGAATGTTATAACATATAAGATTTATTCCACTCCCATTCCCAACCATTTTCTACTGTTCCTTAAAAACAATAAATGTTAACGAATAACGTACAGCTGCAATGAGGTGCATATAAAATGTCCATTCATTATTTTGAGATGGCTGAAGAGATTTAACATTAATAATATATGTAGATGATTTATTCTGTGACGTGAACATTCGATTGACTTGGAAGTTAAACTCTACATAGATATTTTGTACGTGTGCAGTCGCCAAAAAAACACAAATTTTATGCCCTCTGTAATATCTATAAAACAATCTCAAAATGTAAAATTTATAAAAGCCTGATGTTGAGATGTTGTCCAGTGTGTGGAAGAGGCAGTTAACCTGTACAGGCTCCTCTGTACTGCTTTTAAGGCTCTGTTTGAGCTGCAAGAGAGGTATAAACAGCTGCCTGACACTAAAAACATTAGGCAATAAATCAAGAGCACAAATTAAGTAATCTGTTAGTTAGTAGTAAGAGTAGTAGTAGTAGTAGTAGTAGTAGTAGTAGTAATAGTAGTAGTAAGAGCACATATTTTGTAATATGTGCTCTCTATTTAGTAATCCGTTCTTTTTGTTGTTTATATCTCTCTGCTATGACACCTCCTGGGCTCTGTAGCATCAGTGTCTGTATACCAGATTTAAAAATCTTTGCTTTGAGGAAGACAAAAAGATGTGTTTGTCTAAAGCCAATTATTTTTAAATGTTGTCTAAACACAAACTAATACCTTTATACGTGTGCAGGATAGCAGAGTAACCCTAACCCCTGGCTTATTTGTGGCAATAAGGATGCTTTTTCATAGGTGTTAAGTCTTAATAAACAGCTTAGCATCACAGCCGATAGACAGATTACACCATGCATATAAATATAATCAGTAAGCAATGAGGGTTCTAAAGCAAAACTATCATCTATCAGTGTTATCATTTATTATTCATACTCCTCTCTTTATGATGCCGTTAGCCAAGGCGGTGCACAAAACATGGTCGGCATGTGCACAGAAATAACTCTGTATCTTTAATATTTGAAGAAGCTGAGACAAATAGATCCCCAGTGTGCAAACCAACAGACAACATTAAGTAGTTTTCTCAAACAAAAAAAAAAGAAATGTTTTAATGGATGTGTTTTGTTAATGGCGAGCTTCAGCTGATTTATGCTGACAGCTGTTGTCCGGCTTATATCGGCATCTATTCCCAGGTGAGTCTCAGTCTCTATAACCTCTCAGGCAACCAGGCACTTAAACCAAATTGCTTAGGTAAATATCTAACCATATATATTGATCACACATAAAAAAATTAAGTAACAAGATTCCACCAGAAAATGTTCAGTCGTCTAAAAAAAAAAGCCCTGTGGAGCACCAAAATGTTGATCAATTTTGTGGAGTAAATGATCTCTATAATAAACCTTGCTTAACATAATCTTTGAAGCATAACACACAGCTTGTTGTCTGAGGTATAACTAAATGCCTAGAGCACATCACTGGCAAGCCACAGAAGCCAGTTAACATTAAAACAGGTATGACACAGAGGGAAAATCTAATGGCTGTGCAGTATGTGCTGAACCTCCTTTTCTGTCAAGGAAAAACAATACCAGCCTCAGGCAGGAAATATAAAATAAATAAATTCACTTAAACTTACAATCGATACCCAAATGTGAAACAAAGAGAGAGAGAGAGAAGGTAAAATAAAGGAAACACTGGAAAGCACTAACATGTCTGTAGCACATTAATTGTTCATGAGAAGGTGCATACAAGCAAACAAAGCTGTGATGAATGGTCTCATTTGTTAGATGAGAAAGGCTCCACCCAGCTTGTCTGCTAGCAGCCCCCTCTTTACACAGGCTTATGCAAATATGGACCTCCATTAGCTGTGTTAACAGGTAACTGCTCAGAAGTGACCCCCATTGACCAGACCGCAACAGCAAGGTGATGGATAGTCCATAGTCCAGTGTCACTCAGGACAGAAGAAAGTGAAAATATATGATAAACAATCAAGATCTTAAATTGCACACACAGCTCAATGTATCTTTTGTCCTCCGTCACTGACTTTTACTGTCACACACATGTAAACACGAACACACATAACCCATATCTCCTTACAGGCAAACTAGAGTAAGAAGCATGATTAAATTATGAAA
>OMLM01008170.1:231495-255018 GCA_900302695.1 Helostoma temminkii
AACATTAATGATGGCGCTCCTGTTTCTTCTCCTATGTTCATACAGCAATGTCTCTGCAGGGTAAATTAGGGTCTCCTAATAATCCAGACCTAGTGGTTCTGCACCAGACACAACCACATTAATAAGGAGAAATTAGACAAACAGAAAGGTGTTTATTAGGGGAAAACATGTCCTTTGAGACCTCACTAGTGGAATAATGGGACCAGGACAGTGCGTAATCACATGGAGAGACAGACAGGGAAAAGGTATAGGGGACATAACAAAACATAAAAAAACATGAATAAAGACTCAAATTATGGCACCTTTACTTTTATTCTCAGTTTCCCTTCATAACAAAACAGCAATTATAAAAAAAATTAAAGGTAACTAGCTGGCTAGTTGTGACAGTGATGACCACAGTTCTCTGTGGGAGTCCTTTAAAAAGGCAACTACAGCAGTTAAAAACAGCGTGGTCTCAGTCCTGCTTCTGATTGAAAGTACAAAAATTCAGCTAAAAGATATTTTACTTTTACCTGGAGAAGCACAAAATAACTAAATCCAGACAGTACATATATAATAATAAAATATGACAAGACTCAAAACCCCCAAGCAACTGTCTGCACATCCACCTTCATGCCCCTGACCCCTTACATGCCATCGCACTTCCGCAAATGGGCACTAGCTAGACATCCTGTGAGTTCATTTATTTATTTTTATTTTTTTTTTCCAAATCAAAGGACCGCCAAGGGAACTGCCAGAATGAAAATGCCACAGTGGCTGCACAGAGGTCCTAATTAGTAGAAGCCCCTCTATGCCTGTAGCCCCCACAACAGCAAGAGCACTTGTATCACCACCACTGCTAAGGAGTAAGGTGTACAATCTGTGTTTTTGCATATAGATTTGCCCACAGGCACATAAGGTTCAAAATAGCACAAAGACAACGTGGATTAAAGCACATCACTATTACACCAAGATTCCTTTATATTATAAGGAAAATTTGCCCAGTGGTCAAAGGTTCTTCCAGTTGTTTAAGAAAAAAAAATACAGTACATGTCATAAGGACACAATAAACACCATCACAAAAGTCCAGCAGTAAAACAAGCGCTATGCTACCTGGACATGTTGTCTACCTGCAGGCTGTAAGCATGGTTTCATTTAAAATGTTGTCATGTTTTCACTAAAATGTATTATTTATAAAGGATACACTGCATATTACAGACCAGAAACAATAACTAACAATAACACAATTCATTGGTGTCTTGTAAGAGTGATATCTTTCTAAAGAATTTGACAGTTAATTCCATCATTTTCTTGCGTCATCTGAAAAATTGAAAAAAAAAATGATAACACTCTTTCATCATCACCTCTGGCCCACCTCACATCCTTCTCAGACTCTTTCTGGACAGGAAATGTTTCTCTGTGAGTGACAGGATCTCTGCACTGAGACGCTATAATCCCAGTCCAGTTCTCCCCTCTGTCCCCTGAGGATTTGTGGAATATGAGCAGGGTTCCAAAAAACACACACATGCACTCAAACACACAAAAAATCCCATCCCTCCACATCTATAGCCTTATCAGTAGTTATGACCTATCACCTCAACTCCAAAGTGAGAGTCTTATTAGTCTGCCACATCCAATAAAGCCTACCTAATATAAAAGAAGAGACCAACCCTCCCTTCCTCCCACTGAGGGATCAGAGAAGCGGCTGAGACAGCTGTATCAGACGTTCTTCACACATATTATAGCCCATCAACACGCTGATAGTTATGCAAATTTACAACAAGCTAACAGTAACTACAGATTCTCTTACTACCCAGGGGGTAAAAAATCCCAAGGACACAATTTTTCCATACAGTCAGACTGGTTGTTAGGACTTAAGAATGGAATGTTTACAAGGGACACATTGAACAATTCTCTCTGCTGACTGTAACCAGAGACTGTGTCGGACTGGAAGTATCTGGTCCGACCATTCATCACGAACAAATAATATTCATAATTGGCTGTACAGTCATTAAGTGTGCACAGGCCTTAAGCTCCTGCGGCTGCAGCAGGCTTTTTCCTGACTTTTGAATGTGTGTTTGAAATGAGAGCTCGCACTTGGGCTTGCTCTTTTTTAAGTTGTGCTAGGTGGCAGGGTTGTAGGCTTTAGCAGCAATGACTTCTCCAATTTCCACTTCATTTTGTAGAAAGAATGCAAAATATTAGTTATAGGTCTGTATCATCTGGGGGTTATCATCACCCATCCATTATCTAAACTGCTTTCTCCCCGTAGGTCACAATGGCAAAAGGCATGGTACACCATCCATCGCAGGGCCACATATAGACAGACAACCATTCACACTCTCACAACTACAGGCAATTTAGAGTCCCCAGACTGCATGTGTGCCCGGAGAGAAAGACACAGAGAGACCCTGGCCGACCCCCAGAATCAAACCAAGGACCTTCTTACTTTGAGACCGACTGTGCTAACCACCACACCACCATGCCACCCAGTCATCATCACCATTTGTATAAAATTTTTAGAAAGCCTATTGCTAGCTATGGAGATATTTAAATCTGAACCAAACTGGTGGACTAATTGACCAACAAACCAAACTTCTGGTTTCAAGACAAAAAAACACAAATAAACTGTATATACTGCATTGTATTCTCAATCTCAGTCTGTTTCTTCTATGTTTCCATGGGCTTTGCTCTATATTCTCAGACACACACACACACAAATGCATCAAATTCATCTGTCATATAGGAACCATATCTGTGAAATGGCACCAAATGGTCCAGTATTGACCATAACGGAGCAGAAGAGAAAAACGGCAAAGCAATCAAACAATGAGTAATAGAAAGGAATAGATCAACATTGATCAGAATGAGAGGAGAGCCTTTATCCCTGTTATTGCCAGGACTAGCACCATCTTTAGATTTAATTATATCCACACCAGTTTCCTATCAGTATATCACAAGGACTATCACAAAAATGATAAACAAGCCTTTGAAATTCTATTTACTAAATGTGCTGAAAACAAAATGCAACTTTTGATGCTGAAAACGTCAATGCAAAATACATTCAGAAATCATCTATGTGTAATTATATGTCAGCTACTACAGGGTCTCAGCAACAGGTGAAGAATACAGTTTCATTAATGTATCAAACAGAGCAAAGACAAGTCAGTTTTTTATATTAACACTTTCAGTCAGTTCCAGAGCTCTTTTGAAGTGAATGGCAGTGAAATGAAAGAGAAGACTCTCTGAACATAACTCCCAGTGAATGTATTAGTGGTGTCTAAGCCTGGAATTGCACTAAAGCTGCTTTTATAAGGCTTTATAAAACTTACATTAGTGTAAGACATAGTATATTAAAGCTCTTACACTAGCATCAGAAGGCTTCAGCCAAGATATTGATATTTAACACAGAGTAAATGTAGTGGAAAACGCTGAAATGCCAAACACACGGACTCCCAGTGAGTACAGTCCAGCTGTGAAGTTATCTTAACCTCTATAGACCTATCAGACTTTCCCCCCTCAAGCCTTGTTGGCCAAACATGTTTATTTATTAATCAAACATGTCAGACAAAAGAGATTTTATTTCCCCCAAGGGCTCAGCTAGATAACCCTTTCTTTAATTACTGTATGCTTTGGTGTAATATCAACTGAGTCAAGGACAGAGTCATCCTCCCCTAAATTATTTTTTGTAGTAAGACAGCTGATAGCCAGGTGTGCACAAACATACATTTTACAAATAATATATGATTAGAATGGTGTTATTTATGGCTATATTAGTCATATATAACACCAGGAAAATAAGCAATTTTCATCTGGGATTATTGTAATCTTTAATACATAATCGTATTTATACTGTTGTCCTATTTTGTCATAAATGAAAACTGAATGTTTCCACAAACAGACCCCCACAATGTAATAGTGTTTAACCACAGACTTTGCAAAGATGAAATCCCATGTGGTATGAGTGAATGTGCTGTGCCATAACTGTTGCTCGGGGGAAATGAACGCTGTGGCGGTACTCTGGATGCAAATATGCAATTACATGAAGTACGCAGATGAAATTGAAAGGAGACTGCATCATAAACAAGCAATGCTTAGGGTAAATGTGTAATTTATTCTATTTATGAGTCAATGAAAGCTGCGGAAGTAATTAAAAATATCCTGATCCTCGACACATTTATTTGTCATTATGATATTCTCTGCTTTGTGTACCTGTAAGTGCATAAAAAATATGAGTTTTATTTTCCTCTGTACTCACAGACTATAAACTCAGCAATTAAACCATGCCAACCTTCAAAACTGATCCATGTACAATGCTTTACAGCAAGATTAGCCCCATAATAAAGTATTTCAGTATATGTTGATTGGGGACATGATACGTGTTTGTCAGAGTTACAGAAATGTGATTTCAAAGATTTGACTGACAACTTTGAGAATTAAAATATGCACTCTGTCATGGTCTCCAGCCTGGTTTTCCCTGTTCGCTGCACACTCTAATCAGCCTAAAACACCTTTTTAAGCATGTCTGCAGCCCCTAGCCAGCTGCCAGATTGTTTGCAACTCTCCAGCCATCCTGAACCTGACCTGACTCCCAGTACAGATCCTGAAGCTATTTCTGAACCTGATCTCTGCTCTGCCCCTCCTGCTCTGTAAGTGACTGCTCTGATTATCTTGACCTCTGTTCTAGAACTTGGCTCTGAATATTTGGATTGTGGATTTGTTTGCTTTTGGAAAACCTGTTCTCAACCTGACTCTGATCCGATCTGTTTCTGGTTCTGACCTTGATTTTATCTGCCTGTTAGAAAACCTGTGTTTATATCTGTATTCAGCTCCTGCTGTTTCTCTGCCTTTCTCCCTTTTTGAATAAGGATTGTGTTTTGGATTGTGCTTTTGGACTGTGGCCTCGGATACCTCTGCCTTTCTGGGTGTTATGAGCTCAGTCGAAGCTATTGGCCTTCATGTACAACATGTTAATAATTATGGCCATGCTTTTGTATTTGTACAAGCAATGTGTTTGTGTGAACGGTGGAGAGAAAAAAGACCACTATGGCATATAAATAACACTTGGGTGTCACAATATGCAATGGATTTCCAGTCATTCTGCCTGTCTGCTTCACTCCGTATATGGTCATTTCCTGTCTCTCTCCCTCTCTGGTCAGTTTTACTCATCTGATCAGACAAACTACTAACACCTGTTGAACTCCCTTTATAAGCAGCGTCACTTGCCAGAGCAAACTGCCAGATTGTCTGCTAACCTGCTTTGCTGTTGCAACCTCCCAGCCATTCTTCTGCCTAACCTGATTACTTGTTATGACCTAATCACTTGTCTCTGACCTGCCTGACACCCTCGGCTTCGTAAGTCTGACTACGCTCTGATTATTACCTTACCTTTCAAACTTTGAAGTTTTTGGATTAAGGATAACAAAACTTAACACTGTTGGATTCCCTTGTCTGTACTAACCTGGACCTGAGCTGTCTGAAACCCTACTCTGGCTAATCTGTTTGCAACCAATCTTCTCCCTGGATCTGGTTTCCCCTACCCATTGCTAGTCACAGTTCTTCTCAGAGATATTCATGGTTAGCTCTTCCTTGAGAAGTAACTACACTAACAGCTACCATAATAGTCTTGCTGCTTCCTGCCCTACAATCATTCATAAACATCTTCCCATCATTCTCTAACTCCTGTGAGTACTTCAGAAACATTCTGATTATGCTTACCGTGATTATCTATTGAAGTCTAACTAAACTTTCTTGTGTCCAGGAACCCTGTCATCTCGCCATGCCTCCCATCAGTCTGCTGTGCTGCCAGTCTATGAGTTTCCTCACCTGCCCAATTCTGCCTTTGCTCTTAATAAAATATAATTCAACCCAATCTGAGCTTGCCTGGCATCTTTGAGTCCCGAGTTCATATCCTGTATTAAACAATGCTTAACTTGTCTCTTCCAATGTAACATTACATCTTATTGCAGTAACATGCTTTAAATGCTTTTTTTCCCTCATTCACATCATAAATGTGCAAAACTAGCAAAAGCACCAATACTCAGCTCATAAAGCATTATTCTTTTGAAAGCGATATGGAA
The DNA here is from genome assembly GCA_900302695.1 of Helostoma temminkii. Lineage (NCBI taxonomy): Eukaryota > Metazoa > Chordata > Actinopteri > Anabantiformes > Helostomatidae > Helostoma > Helostoma temminkii. Next base: position 237,555 of record OMLM01008170.1, read on the forward strand.
TGTACTTCTGATGTGTGTTACGGTTCAGATTAAATGTCACATCTCAAATAACAGGATCCCAGCACTTACTAGCTTTGCCTATTTACAGTTTTATATAAATAGGCAAAGTCATGAGAAATGTAAATGATCAGAATCTGTCTAAAAAGAGCTACAGTGCCTGGGCAGAAGCTGTCAAATTCACTTGGGAGAAGTGGTACATTGCAAATTTGGTAAGACCATCTCTTAATAGAAAGTCTTTTACTCTCTTTATCCATATAGCCCTTTTTCTTGGCACACAAAATTTCATGTGGAGCTTCTTAGGCTGGGTCTCATTGCTGTCTGACAACCTGTTAGTATCCTACAGTATAAAAAAAAAAGGACTCCATGTGTCTTTGCAGGTCGAAACGTGCATGACAAAAGCTGTAGATCACCCCTGAAAAAGGAGGAGCGTGTCATACAAGATGCCATTAGCTTTCCCCAGAAAGTAAGATCTCATGTACTTCTTTTGGCATGGTCATGCATTTTCATAAAAGTTTGGAAAACAAAAGTTGGCAAGATCCTCTAACAATGTGGACTGGGTCAACTCAGAATAGAGCTCCAACCTCATATTGGCCTTCTCCAGCTGAAAGCTGTTTCCAAAAATGCAACCAGAATTTAGCTCCAATCTCCTGTTGGCCTCTTTCAGAGAAACAACTATACCCCTGAAGTTTTACATTGTTTGAAATTACGAAATCCCAGTCGAGAATAGGTAATTAGGCTGGTAATTAATGCACTTCTTTGGCAAAGGTAGTATAAATATATCATAAGTACCAGAATTGGCTTAAACAACAACAATGTTTCAACAATGTTTCTAAATGTCATGGCAAAGTGCTACAGAAACTACAGAATTAACCTAACTGTGCAGGCTATTTTATACACAGATGTAATAATTGCATACTTTGCACTAATTACTCAGGTTATAAATCAGATTAATAAATTGTGATAGTTTCAGAAAAAAGACCCACAAAAGAATAAATGAAACAGTCATCACTTTGATGTCATTTGAACAGTAATGAGACAATACTGTGCTTACAAATGTATGTGTCATTTCTCAACGCCAGTGTGAGTGAGTATTTTGCCACAAACAAACAAACAAACAACAACAATGAAATAAAATAGTTGCATTAATATCTTTAAATTTTTTCCTTAAAAGATGTTAATGCTGACCACGGAGAAGCTTGGATCAATAAAGTAAGGGACGGATACACTAGCTACATTTTACTGAATAATTGATAAGAAAGTGTTTCTAATGGATGTTTAAGTGCATTAATAATACTGCATATTACTACAGTGGTAAGCCCACAGTAAAGATTCTAGGATCATTTTAAAGTACTACTATAATACTACTAGATATGACTGCTGCCAGAAAAAAAAATCTATGGGAAACGCTGGACGGCAATACTTGAACCACTGTAGTCTATGTTTATGTAAGTCTGTTTTAACTAGTGAAAAGTAAAAATTTCCTGAAGGTGTTTTGATTTTTGTAGCTACAACTGTGACCCTGACAAATGAAAGAGGTCATTTCCGAGCTTTGTTGACAAACTTCAAAACAAGCTTCCTGTTTTCAGCTCATTGTAAGATACGAATTTCCCAAGGATTGTGTGCTAAGAGGGTTTTGACCTCATTTTCATACAATTCTTTTCACGTGTGCTCTTTGACACATCAGAGGAGAAAATTTCATGTGGCTCATTCAGCCTCTAACTGCATGAGGATCGATACAATGCGAAGAGTTTTAATTCTGCAGTCATGGCAGAAAATACAAAACCAATGAAAAATCAAAGGTGTAAAATTGTTCTGTGCTTTCACCTCACATTAACTTCAGGTATTTTTGTCACATGACAAATGGAGAACAGTGTTGCAGAACAGTGTGTTCTGATTGGAAGGGCAGTGGGTAAAATTCACACTGCTGCACAGTCACAATTAAAGTGATTGATTAGTCTGTTTCAACCGTGTTCCCAAAGAGTAAAAATGACTGCACTGCAACTGCAGTCCTCCTACTACAACCTGATATGTGGCCAGCTTTGCTAGGCAAAGATTTCAGTGGCGGTTCCTATTTTATAGAAGCTGTATTCAGTTCAATCTGATCACAGTTAAAGTATCTGACTGATCCTACCATTTAAGCAACTGCTGCACGCACTGGTAACACGGTACTGCTACTTTCATCCGCATGTACATCTTCTCCAGCAAGCAAATCATGCTTTTTAACATTATTCTTTGACAGCATTCATATTGTCTTTCACAAACTTAAATCACTTAAATGGAGAACACCGTTTGGTTAAAGAGCTAATTAGGTAGCATTAATCAATAATAAACAGAAACACATGGACCTCTCCAAAACCCCAATTACAGACGCAAAAATTCTCCAGTCTTGCAGTAATTTATTCCTGCAGCCTGTCAAATTAAGTTGCAACAAGCTTTCATGACTGGAATCTATATAAATCACAAAAATATCTCTTTGATTTAAAAGACAACTTAGTAAGTATGGATGTGAGGATTAAAATGAGAACAGTATTACATGGATAAAAATATCTTGGAACACAGTGAGTATACACATAGAGCAGTGTAAATTTCTATACATTTTTTGAATATTTTATACTCAACAGACGGACTTATTGCTCTGCTGTGCCTGTGGGATATCACCTGTCTGAAAGTGGGTGGACACAATTGATGTTCACATTAGCATCACTGTCCTCCTCCCACCTCCTCCAGATAATTGTGTCAATTTTCATAGTAATGACATAATGTGGTTTTGTAAGTGAAATAACATCAGTGTAACATTACATTTGCTGATTATCAGTGAACTGGTGACTGACTTACCACCTGCTCCAGTGGTCCAGTGGGGAAACGCTGTAACAATTAGATGTGTGCAGACAACTCCGTACTGTGACACTTAACACTTCATGTCTTTCAACCATTACTAATGCTTGTTATTCATGTATCGAGTCAGTCATTAGAAACACTATCAACTTTACCACTGGATTCTCTGATCTTTATGAATACAGTTTTCGGTCTCATTCTCTATTTGTTTGTTTGTTTGCGTTTTGCATTCATTACTAACAACACTAACAACAAAGAAACACATTTTTGAACACCTGAAAGTTATGATATGAATTCAAAATGTGGTTGCCCAGGACAATTACGAGTGATGAGGACGGGACATTGTCATTCTTGTTAGTCAAATATACGGTAGATACTACTACAACACCCTGCCAACCAGGTGTCTGGAATTCTTGAATTTGCTTTGTTAAATACCAAAAGTCTTTTGACTAAAACAATTAATTAAATATCAGAATGGTTGTATATAAATTTTCTGTTAATTAACTTTTGAATGCATCCAGAGTTCTCTATTTTTGGTTTTCATTCTCAGACAAAAATCTTGTCCAGATACAAAGATTTACATTTAACTGATTAGAAAAATAAAACCCAGACCATGCAATAGAAGTGGTACCTCCATTTGCATATGCATCACTACATAAACAGGTGCATACAACAGCAATTCCACACTTGCTTTGCATGTGAATGGGTTATAAATGGGCTTAAATCATAATCTAAAGCATTCCACAACAGAATGAATGTAGATTCCACATCGGCCAAGTTTGAGCACTGCCAAGCCTGTAGAGTTGCTTTTTTTGTCCAGAAAAGGAGCAATCTTAAAGACATACAAGGAAAGTAGCAGAATACATACTTAAAAATAAAGGTTATTTGGGTGGAGGCTCCTAGTAGATGAGTGTGGAAGATGTCAGGTGTTTTGGGGTGCAAATATTAGAGCCAGAGACAATTAGAGACAATATAAAGATGGGCACAAGGGTTTTTACTGTGTGCTTGGTCTGACACTTCTGGAACTGTATCATCTCAGGATGTAAATATATCCTGGCAGGTTGTCATACTGTACATATCCAAATACTGGAGGTAGTGCGGTTTACGGTTTTGAGCGCACTGAAACTGTCATACATGCATCGTGTACATGTTAATGCATCAGTATTAGAGCATCCTGTTTCATTCAGGTCAACATCGTGTTCAAAATAATGGTACTTTCAGCAAGATAGTGTCCTTGTCGAGGTGCAAAAATCACCTAGAAATTGTTTGAGGAATATTCAGGTGAAATGATGTTAATGGCATACAGGTCACTGAGTGTAGATTTAATTGTCCAGCTCATTAAACAGAAACACATTTGAATTCTGTTAGAGGACATGTGTGTGATTTTTAATGCTTGAGTGGGACAATTCAGCCACTGGACAAATGCTGACATTATAACCACGAATTTCACTTGTCAGCTTTGCACACATAAATATATCACCTCTATTTCTTTCTTTCTTTTAGTTTTTTGTTAATACATCTCCACAGGCATTTCCACTTTGGTTCTGTGGTTGTTGTTGCTGTTATATTACTCTGTAAGACTCATTATGGACAGAAAGAATTAGAGGGAAGTATCTAGGTAAGACAGGACAGTGCAGGCACTCAAACAGCTAATTGTAATAACCTGACACAAGTGAGTAATTTAGCTGCCTAAAAACAAGCCCTGAGATCTAGAAGGAGCACTTTAGAAGAATGGATTAGGCTGGAGGCCATTACACACCAAGACAGAAAAAGAAGATCCATCTTTCACTGACATGGATTTGAATATTAAATAGTCCTGTTTACCATCTCAGGACAAAATCTGAGATTATCGCTGAAGCACGTTAACATAATATTGTGCATATTGCATTCTTTGTTCCAGACTGACTTCAAAACATGCTTAATTTATTAGCAATCATCTATCATTAATCATATACGACATGCCAGTTAAGTCAGTAATTACATTCAAATTGTGACCATGCAGCAGCCACATAATGGACAAAATTAGGTCGTACTTAAACTAAAACCTGATTACATTTCATGTTCTGGTTCCATATGAGCAACGCTGACAAATAGGACTGGTACATTAAGTGACTATTTCTGAACAAACAGTGACTGATTTTAAGTGACATTATTGAACAAATCTATTTCATTAATGTGCACTGACATTTTACACTGTGATTTGCAAAGTAATGTTTCTGTTTGCAGTAATGAGGAGAGATTCCTTACTCCCCTTTATTTCTCTAAGATACACTGTGGAGTTTGCTGTAGTGAGATACTGTGATGACAGCGTCACTGCACAGTATGTGTCTCTTTATTTTGTTCTGACACCATGCACATGAGAATAGACATACATGTGATAAACCTTCCTGCCAACTGTAGACGACTATGATATCAGTCACTCAAAATACATTTAAAGCAGTTTTGTAACTTTATGCAAATACACTTTGTTAATGGCACAGAACCAGAGGATGCTGAGCAGCTTACACAGAGGTGTTGATGATTTTTTGTTTTTTTTATGACATTAACTTTGTGTCACCAAACTATGAGACTGAATCTGACCACAGCTGCTGTTCTCCATTGGTGAAAAAAGATGCTATATTTCAAATCTGCAGTGATGAGTGAGTAATACTACCATGATACTGTTATCTTGGCTAGAGCACCTCTAAAAGGACACACACAACACAGTTAATTGCCTTATTCCAGGCCTCTTAAAGTGCATAAAAGCAATTATGTAATCTCCTACACAACACTGTAATTACAGGATTATTAGACATAACATAAATATATTTTGTTATAAATGAAATAATACAGACAACAGAAGATGAACAGATTACTATAACTCTATTACTAATGTCCATATATGTATTAATTTCAAGTAAGAACTGACAGTCCTATGTGACTTTTAACACACCTGGAAACAAAATTAGCGGCGCCTTTATTGCCAACCATTTGTTTCTCTGGGAGGAATCAGGTCATATGACTCATTCAGGGAATTGGTTACATCATGAATAGGTGCTGACCACAGAATAAGAGAATTTCTAATATGGTGTAGCACAGAGCAAATCTTGCACTTCCTAAAGAGGTGAAAGATGCAACAATACAACTGTTAAATTATGTATAAGCATTATTTTCTTTATTCTAATCAACACTGCAACACTGTTATCTGATCCAGTTGGTGACACACAAGAAAAATGAGAGTGTACTGCTCAACTAAAGTTCAGAGGTGAACACAGCAGAATCGGGATGCAGATCATAGCAAAAGAAAAAACTCTGCTCTGCTATTCATCTTGCCATGCTTATGCACTGTATACTAATGGGCTTCTTGCAGGTTGCTCGCTGCTCTACCCAATTTCCCCAATGGGAACGCTTCTGTCGTGCAACAGAGCTAGTCTGTGCTAATTCTGGAGACATCCTAAGTTCCCACTTGTAAAGGGCCAGCACAATATGAGGTTGAAACTAAGATGAACCTCTTGAAGGAAAATAAATATCTGCATAACCCAACGGGTTATGTGCTAGGAACAGGGTGCAATTGTTTTCCTCATTTCCTCAGGTTTGTAAAGCTGATCTGATCCACTATCAGCAGCAGGCTGTTATGCCACAAGCATCACAATGAGCTTGCTTTCTCTGGGCCTTTTGACATTTGTTGCCATGTAATAGCAAGCAAAAAGCTATTAAGCTGGTAATCAATTGATGTACCCTGAGGGGAAAACATTCTGAGCATACAGACATTCTTTAGCATGATTGAAAGTTTCTTGTTTGAGGTGCTTACCTAAGCTGTGACACACTTTATTTCTTCTGGGACAAAGGGACACATGCATTTAATTTTTTGAACTGCTTATCTGCAAAACAGCATAGCAAACCAAGATTCTTACAAAACCAACACACTAAAAGTTGATGACTGACCGAATCAGCCACAGAATATTCTCTGCACACACTGAATTTGGATCCAGTATTTTTGAGGGGAGAAGACAGTCTAAAATTACATTTTCTGTGTGATCTGGCCAGTAGGTGTTGATAGGGTGCTGATAGGCCTGACAGATTATCATCAGGGTGACATCAGCTCCCAGCTCTGACTCATCCATGCCCTCAGGACAGTCTAGAGACAGACAGCTGTGAGGTGAGAGGGAGGTCATCACACGCACATCAAACCACATTACATCATCTGACCCTTTAAACCTATTCTTTATTAACTGGATCCAGCAAAGCACCAAAGATATATATTGTACAAAGCTTATGGTTAGCGTAAAAAAGAGAAGATAGGCCAATTTTCATTTTTTTCTGTGTGTGCTCCTGGCGTTTCTTGAAAGCAGATTAAATTTTACTAAACACTACAATTTGGTGGGGCGCCTGGGTGGCAGAGAGGAAAACCACTTGGCCACCATCACTGCAACCCGGGTAAGCAGGATTTGGATTCAGCTGTTCCAAATTGTAAGAAAAAAAGAAGAAATATTGAACACATCAACAGTATTGAGTTAGCTGAGTGAAAATAGCTGCATACTTCTGGATATAAATTCTTTCAGTCATATTACTGGCATAATTTATGTGCTGTGACTGAGCTGTATTACTCACTGGCAATTCACAGAAGACACAGAAATAACACATTGTAGAAAGCGGTGACATGAGCTGATTCTAACAGCATGTGTTGGATGTCCATGTGTTCAACTGTAAGTGAGTTATTAGACTGGTGATGTGATTTTAAATGCAAATTACATCATGTTATCAGCAATGCTGTGGCACAAATAAATGTATGTTTTGTACGACTGAGCTCTATCACATTCAAAACACTAATCCAAAAGAGCGATTCAAGAAAGGAGCCTCCTTGAGTCAACGCTCGTGTCCATAATGAATCTAAATGCTGCTTACCGAACAGACAACTACAGCACAGGATCACTTTCTCTCATCAAAAAATCACATAGCTGCCAAGAAAGTGCTGCTGAAATCAAAACAGCAGACTCGTGCCTGTGTGTGGTCACTTCCCCTCCATCATGGACCATGCGTATGTGCAGGACTGCTTAGCCACAGCGGCCTTCTAAAGAAAAAAAACAGAATTTAACTGTTCCCGCTTATTTCACAGATTTTCCAGACAAATAATTTCAGGTTTGTGCCCACTAGCGCCAACCCTCTGTCCATCCTGCTCTTTCTGGCCTATAATTACATGCCATTCATTTGATTTGTTCATTAGTTCAAGCCTCGGCTGGGTAGAAGCAAAACGGAACCCTCTTATTAGTGGTTCATGACTCTACTCTCTCCATGGTGAGCACTGGAGCTATGGTGGAAAACAGCAGCATAGCAGTGGGACAGGGGAAAACTGGTGGGAACTTATTTTAACCCAAAGCACACATCTTCACGCAGGGATACAGAAGCGAATGCATACTGTCACAAGAAGTGTCTTACCATGAAACCTCTTAGATAAAAACTGTGCTGTGGTGTTCAGGAGGTCACCAAACTCAGGTTGAATAAACACTGGGATTACAAATCAAAATAACAGCAAGGCATGAACCAGCAAGGAAGCTATTTGTCTATGTAAATCATAGTTGCATTTTTCCATATTAGGCACTGTTGTTCTTTTGAGACACGTTAATCAAATCAAACTTACTTTTATCCACTAAATATACACAGTTGCACAACAGCTGTATCAATACTCGAATGGGGGAGGATATTGAACTAGACCAGAGAGTTGAGTTTACTTTGGACAAGTTAATACAGAGTATCCCTTTTATTCCCCCATGTTCCTATAAACTGTCCTCCATCCCTATTCAGCTAATTTTTCCCATCTCTGTAAGTTTTAGGCAATTAACTTCTATTTTTCAATTGATGCATATTTCTTTTTTAACATGTATGAAACAGCGCTGCCATGTGAGGCTCAATATTCAATTTAAATGTCTAAGCTCCTCTTAAAACCAGACAGTCATCACTACTTACTTCTAAAAATTACAATCATGAAATGATGGAAACTTGTGAATGATGTGCAGCTGTAGATGAGCTCAGGTGTCCCATTTTTCACTTCAACTCAATAATATGAAAGCGTGGAAAGGCAAGAATTAGTGATTTGTGAGTGATACCTGGTTTGCTGCACTGTATTATAACAAGTCTCTGCCATCTGCAATCAGTACTCTCATGACTAACATTCAAGCTATGCAGGATAATGTCTGCTGCATTCAGTTCTTTCAAATCAAATCAGATCATATTAATCATAATTTTGCATCAAGAGATATTTCAAACATTCAATAATACATAGTCCGGCTCAACAATACATATATTTTACATATACATTGACTAAAAGCTTTATTGGGCACACCTGTGCAATGTAATGCACCCATTAATACAGCTTTGCCGTGAATTCTACTTTTACAATGTTACAGTTTTTTGATAATTCTACTATATGTTTATTACTGAGGGCACAGTGGATGGTGGAATGATACCTGAGTGTCTTATATTAAGTGTTTTTAATGTTTTTTGTTCTATGTTTATGTGAACATAGTGAGCTGAGCTGAGAAATTTTGACCTTGCAAAAGTAGAACTCATTGTACAGGTGTAAAGTGTCTAGCATGTTTTTATTTTGTCTTAAATACCATACATTAACATTTCAAATAAAGTTGTTTAATTATGTAGTAATGAAAGAGATTTGATCCAAGCAGTCTGCTGATGTAATGAAATCTAAAGCTGTATGAAGCAGAGCAGTGGGGACAGAAAGTAAAACCTTTTCTTTTTGGCAGAGGGGTCCTCTGGCCTAAATACTAAGGCAAGCTCACACTGACAACACTAGCATTATGATGTTAAAAAAGTACTGATGCTGCAAAAGTTTTACAAATTATAATTCTGACCTGATAATGGTGCTAGCTGAGAATCACCAGAGTGTTTACAATTCATCATAAGTGGGTCATGAAGATTGGTACAAACTTTCAGGGCAATCCATACAACTATCATACCTTTACTATACTGCAGCTTCACTATACCGTTTTAAGTTCATTATTCAACATATATCAAAATAACAGGACAGGTCACATATGTTTTGAGATAAATATTTCAGATGGTGAGAATGAAAACAATAATAAAAGGTACAAGAGCTATAACCACTCTCCACATGAGATCAAAAGCCTGGTGCTTTATTCGTTACACATATAGAGATCAGACGAAAGCTGGTTTAACGGACTGTCAAACCAACAGGGGAGCATTACACCCCAGTGGTTTTCATCCACATGAAAAGCAGAGCGCTGCTGAGAGTGGCAAAGGATGAGGTCTTCAAATCACACACACAATTCCTTTCTTTTTAGTCCATGTACAGTAACAGTGAAAACCAGTGTCATCACCCAGCACTGCAGGAAAAAGAATCTTTCTGCCTGACTGGGGTGTAAGCATCCAGTCCTTACACAATTACTGGATATAGTGCTGCTGTAATTAAAGTCCCCTTTCAGCACTCTACACACCGTGACCTTTTTCAATGCAAACACTCATTGTCTCAGTAAAACCTAAAGACCCTCCACTGGGACATAAATTGACATGTTTTTGCTGAAACAGAAAAACCTATTCAAGTAATGGTATGCACCAAAAAATACAGTATATTACCACCTCAACTGTGAAAGAAGGCCTGTCAGTGTCAGTGGCAACTTTGGAAATTAACTTTTGAGAGGAAAGAATACCCTCGATAGGCATCATCATAACCTATAATTACAAGATATGTAAATGATAGAGACATTTCCCCTGACAATGCAGTGCCAGTTGTCTTTTGGTTCCCAGTGAACTACCCTGTCAGTGCTCAGGCAGGAGAACTGGAGTGATAGCAGAGAGGGCTGTTTGTTTAACGTGTCACTGGAACAGCCATCTTCTGAGGGTGGGACCAGATGGAGGTGCACAATAGACTGGGAATCCATCTAGAAAGGGTATTGTCTGCTCAGTCACTCCTATATTCTCCTAAAAGCACTTGCAGCACAACACTGAATCTCAAAATACTATTTGCAAATAGATTTAGAAATGTTTTTTATCTTTCAAAAATAGCACGTATCTATGTCTATCAAAAAGCATCTTTCTGTGTCCTTTTGTACTTCAAAATTAATCATGCACATTAAGCAAAGCTATACTCCATACACCATTTTCTCCCAGCTCCTTCCCAAACTGGCTCACAGGGACAACATGTGAAAAGACACACACATGTGTGCACTCTTTGTCTATGAAGTGACACCCTATTTTGTTCTCATTTAAGTTTTTTACATTCAGTAAGAGGGTGAGGGACAAAGGGCCTAAAGCTGTCTTGGCTCATTAAACCACACATTTTCTTTCTTTTTTCAGAGAGTGTGTTTCTGGCACTTATAGCAAGGAAAGCTGACAGATCAGACAGGGGGTTCCTTCACAGGCTGGCTGTGGGCTTCAGGAGGGTGGGCTGCTCGCTGCTGCTTGGGGCAGCAAAACCATGCCTGTCAGTGTTTGAAGGGCCATTCCAGAGATGCAAGCACAGGGAGGTATGACTGATGATATTCTGTCCTCACATAGATGCCAACACACTCCTGTGGTTTGATCACCGTTGCTTCATCAAACATTAATGCACAGCAGACGGACTGTACAGCATCAGACCTTTCTTTCCCTAAGGCCAGTAGCAAGTGTGTCAACACCACTATTACTAATCAATTCTTTGATGCAACACTAACTCAATGCAGGAGTTGTAAATCACTATTCATTCAGAGGGCAGGTGGACTAGAACATTTTTAAATTATAGTTAGAAGACAAGAGTTTGTTTGGGCTATTTTAAATAACTAGAGGATGGATTTGTTATGACCTTGACGTCCAATTGCACATTTATCAAGTAGAAACCCCACCTCCAACAAAATTCTCCAATGTGGCTGAACTGATAGTTGTCAAAGCACATTTCTGCCATGAAGATGAAAGCTATGAAAGTGACCATTTAGCTTTTCTGAAACACACATTATTTGAAAAAAGAATCCTGGAAATTCATGTGCATGAATACCTTTTTGTCCTGCTCAGATGACACATTTGAAAAGTCCTTCCTATTTGACAAGACTGACCCCTAGTGGTGTTTTAGACACTGGCTTTAAAACAAGACCATATAACCCTCTGTGTAGTTGTTTTTAGCCCAGGCATATTAATCCCTTTGTCTCATGTTACCAAATAAAATACAAGAGTTCAGGCTATACATCAACATCTAGGGTGCTAACACAAACTTCAGCATGAAAGTCAAAGATGTCAGACAGTAAATCCAACAATAAGCACAGCTACGCTGCCTAGATTAAGGCAACCATCCCCCAGTCAGACCACAAAGACTTCATTGTACTTGGATAGCATATAAAGAGGAGAAAGCAGAATGAATTGGCAGTGATTTTCAATATAGTTTGGTCTCACTGGCCTCAGAGAGTTATGAAATCTCTCCCGAATGGGCTCAATGTAGTCTATGATAATGCTCAGATTCTAGAGATACAGTAGTGACAACAGGGAGGGGCATTTTAAAAATGGAAACATAAAAATGGCAAAAAAGATCATTTTACTGAAAAACACCTAAAGCAACAGACAGACAGCAACTGTATATTCATAACAATACAAATATAAAGGACTATAGATTGAAATTGTGACTGGTCAATTCATTCATGAGAATTAATTATAATTTTGCTATTACAAAGTCCCCAGTAAGCACACAATATTATATTTATGTACAATAATATAAAGACAAGGCGGTTTTTATTGCAACGTCACGTTTTCACAGAAGTGGAGCCTTCCTGAGAAAGCACCACTAAAACTCTACCCCAGATCAAAGAAGAGGTGGCCACTGATACATCACTGGTAGCGACAAATTATCATCAATACCACTCTACCACATTATCATCAATCTCTCTCTCCAAAGACAAAAGTATCTCTCCATGCTAAATTGGGAAATCAATGCATTTCTATCACCAAGAGCAATTGGTCTCCTAGTGATCTGTGGCTGAGTAATGTGAAATCTATCACAGGTTAGTCCACACGGCCTGGACAAGATCTAATACAAGACCCAAGAAAACTTTGTATTGATCAGTACACAAGAATACAACTGAGGAGTGAACACAGGAAAGGTGTTTTAAGCACTGAATTTCTGGTATAACATTATAACTACAGTACTATACCATTACATTAACACTGATATTGACAAAATGTCATTTTTGTCAACAAAACACTCACAGAAACATTAGAAATGTCACAAGTTTTAAAACCAGAGCATCCCCATATCAATCTATGGAGCTAAGTCCTCATAATTAAATTTCAAATTGGAAATCATATGTGCATCAGAGCCCCAAAATGTACAATTCTTGGCAATATCACCATTGGTGCACATGTATTTGTTGTTATACACATCAAGAAAAAATCTCCTCTCCTCTCTTCTGGACTATTCCCTTATATTGTATTGTTATAATATCCATATCCACAGTTGAAGCTGATGAGGGACACTTACCTTTGGCCACTTGGGATTAAGGTCACAAGCCTTTTCAGCATCATCCAGAGCTGCCTGGTGTTGTCCCAGTTTGAGAAGAGCTGCTGAACGGTTACTATAAAGGATGCAGTTCTGTGGGTCAGCGTGCAAAGCCTCGCTGTACAAATGAACAGCTGTCTGAAAGTCACCGCGCTGACATGCCTCATTGCTCTGCTGAACTTTCTCCATGAACTCTGCTTTGCTGAGACCAAACCTGACTCCTTCATCTCCAGAAACGCACCGGATAGGCCTGCCTGCCGTCCGAGAACTGAACACTGAAAACTGGGGGAACAGACAGACAGGTATGAGAGGGCTGTGGGATACTGAAGCTACTGAAAATAACCTAAAGGAAAGCCCTTGAGCAAGATACTGAATTAATACACTGTACAACCCCTGTGTAAAATCTACATAGAAACAGAATGCAATGATTTGCAAATCTCATAAACTCATATTTTATTCACCATAGAAGACAGAATCAGAAATCAAATTTTTGAACTGAGCAAATGACAGCAACACGTGTAAAAAAATGTTGCAACAGGACCATGTTTACCACAGTGTAGCATCTCCTCATCTTTTAACAACAGGCTTTAAACATTAGTCTTTAAACATCTGGTAACTGAGGAGACCAGTCACTGGAGTTTTGAAGGAGGAAAGTTGTCCCATTCTTGCTTGATATAGGCATCTGGCTGCTCAACAGTTCTGGGTCTTCCTGGTCATATTTTGTTTTCAAGAAGCCCCTAATATTTTCAACTGATGAAAAGTCCTGGCTGAAGCCAGGCCAGTTCAGTGCAGAGAGACTTCTACTATGAGGCCATGCTGTTGTCATAGATAGAATAGCAGTATATGGTTTATCATTGTCCTGCTGAAATATGCAAAGCCTTTGCTGAAAAATACATCATCTGGATGGGAGCATATGGTGCTCTGAAACCTGGATATACATCATTCAGCATTGATGTGCAAGCTGCCCATTCCATAGGCACTAATGCACCCCCATACCATTCACAGATGCAGGCTTTTAAACTGAGCACTGATAACAAGCCAGAAGGTTCTTCTCCCCTTTAGTCCGGAGGATGTAGCACCCATGGCTTCCAAAAAAAACCACAAAAGAGTTTTCCATTTTGCCACAAATCATTCATTGGCCCAGAGAAGATGGTGGTGTTCCATGTTCGTATATGGCTTCTTATTTGCTAGACAAATTGAACTTACATTTTTGGATGGTACAGCAAACAGTGTTCACGGACAGTGACAGTTTTTGGAAATATTCCTGAGCCAATGCAGTGACATCCATTACAGAATCGTGCCTGTTTTTAATGCAGTGCTGTCTGAGGGCCCAAAGATCACAAGTACACAAAATTGAGTTTCGGCGTTAAGATTTCTCAAGATTCTTGGAGTTTTTTAATGATACTATGAACTGTAGATGATGATATATTCAAGGTCTTTGCAATTCTACATTGAGCGACATTATTCTGAAACTGTTTGACATTTTGTGGATGTCACCTTTCGCAGATTGGTGATTGATGGAGGAAGGTTAACATGATGATGTGAAGCAGGGTCTTTCTGAAGCTGTAGTACTAGATGTTAAACAGACTCCCCTTCTCCTGCAGAAGCAATAAGAGCGTAAGGTCCTATGTGATAACTGTACAGACATTTTGACGTACAGTATCATAGCAACCAATGCTCAAATATAATTAAAAGATGAATTATTCCCAAAGTTTTGTCAGCTTCACGACTGTGGTAACTAAAGTGGGACACTAAACTGACTGAGTCATCATCACTGTTATTTGTTCCACTTGTGATTTTCCTGTTTTGACAAGGGAACTCCAATGTCTGCTGAAAGAACATCTATGAAAAACAGAGCAGATATGATCCACATAATCTGGGCTTGCATAACTGGTATGAATGTTTAATTTAGCTCAAATTAAAATAAAATAAAAAAAAATCTTTTGGGATACATTCTGTTGTGACTATAGATTAAAAAATGAAGGACACCATGTTTATAGTGTAGTATATTTTATCTTTTGTGTCCTGTTAGCCCAATATAATGGCAGTAACAATAGAGAAAATTCTTCATTGTAGTGATAACACTGTATCTACCTTGAGGCAGGAACATCTGAGATTATTCTCATTCATATTCAAACTCGTGAAGCAAAAGGCAGGCGTATGAGTGCAACATTAACTCTCTTATGGACTCAGGTTTTACTCTAACTTTATCCAACCAATAAAGCCTAAACGATTAAGGATGTGAGGGCCTTATCTTAATAGGGACAGTTTTCTAAGTATTACTGACTCACAAAGTCCATATCAGGTTGCATGTTTTTGGGCCAGCTTCCACTATACCTCTTTCTCACCACACCTCCTCAGACTGAATCCTGGGATAGGGCAGGCCTAGTAATTACTTCCAGAGGCCCAGAAAGTAGAAGCAGCAGACATGAGGTATTTGGGCATCTGATGTAGATTCAACATCACGTTACAATGTTGCCATCAATCAATACCTTTCCTTCACCCTCTGACCTTCATCCTTCTCACCTTTTCTTGTTCTTCTCTGTATGATAATTGGCAATTTATGTTTTCCATCACGTGACAACATGTAAATGACTTCCTGCTTTGCTTTGGATTGAAATTTAGCCTTTAATAGACAGTTCAACACCCGCGGATTGATAAAAGATCGACTGGGCTGCAATAGGTAAGGTAAATCTGTCATATATGTGCACATAGGCTTTAAAACAAGGGCGTACTGCAGGAGTTGTTGCTGTTCGCCCCATGGAGAGGCAACCCACGTCTCCGAAATATACAAACAGACTGTGGGAGTGACTTCCACACTACAACTGACAGCACTGTGACACATACTGCCATTCAAACGCCTGCTCTTAAAGAAATGTCAGGAGAAGCATCTATTATACAGTAGATTGCTGCTTCTAGGACCCAAGGGTGTGAAGTGTTTCCCATCAAACAGACACTGCACTAGCTGATACCGCCATATCCCAGTGTTTCGGAATAGACAGGATCAGAACTAATCACAGTGATTTAACAGGAAGGTCCACTCCATGCTGTCTCATCTGCTACAACATACTAGAGGAGCCTTCTGTATGTGGGCAGCCTTGTGCAGGAAGGGTGGAGAGTGAGAGATACTAGACCACTACAGACACACTACTGACTTAATCATCTAGGAGGGAGGAAGCCAGATTAATTTGACTCTCCAGTATAGTCTGAACAGCTTTGTTGGGCAATAGTTTGGATCAACCCCTGACAATACACATAAACTGAACTCCGCTGTAGGAGCTTAGCAGTGCAGGCTTCTCTGTTCAGGCAATAACAAAAAAAATAAGTGTGGTTTGGCCTTAGAGCCTGTTGTGTAATCTCTATGATCTTCCCTTGACGTTTAAATCGCATTAAAGTTTGCTATTGTCTGCGCCAGGAGAGTCCACACTTTGACTGTGCAGTACAGCGCAGTATGCATGACTGGAAAATCGATAGAGGTCTTTTACGTGGTTTTTGCAGTAATGGTCATTTGGTATTTCCTGTCCAGGACGCGAGGGGAAAGTGTTATTCAGGTGGGCAATAAAATGCCAACGATTTGAAACAATAGCAGCTCGCAAGACAGAGTATGAAGTAGCTGTTTTAATGTATTTACCTTTTCCTTCAGGGTCGCTTGCTTCTCCATCCTGTCTGACTGCTTTGGGTAGAGCGACGGGTTATCGCTCTCATCCCATCACACTCCTTCTTGGCTTTTTAACGACTGTTTATTCAACAAGAGGTGTTTAGGAATTAGCCAAAAAAGTCCACGTTACTGTGCAAATGTCGATAAGCTGCGACTGAAATCCACAAAACGGAGCTCTGTGGCGTTCAAGGCAAACTTTTCTCAGGGAAAGTGCGCCATGTTGTCAAATCTTTTTTTTTTTTTCTTGTCTTTTTTCCCTTGTTGCCATAGCGGATTTCTGGGCGCTGTGCAGACGAAGGCATGAAGGTCTGTGGTAGCATGACTCTGGAAATAAAAGTACAGTTAGTGAATGGACCACTCTGCTGTGATTGGTTTTGGTTTTTAGAACTGCTTCAAATCTACGGATTTAAAAAAAAAAGGTGGATTTCAATCCACTTTAGATTAGTTTTAGGTCACAGGCGTCCATAGACTTTGTAAGGGCAGAGGTGGGGTGGAAAGGGGGC